>KN817623.1:30139-70222 GCA_000827495.1 Hypholoma sublateritium FD-334 SS-4 | reverse complement strand
CACGCCCCATCCCATCCTCGACACCGCCGTGCACATCCCCTCACCACCATCACCACCCTCAATGCTGCCGCGCACATCCCTTCCTGTCCTCGCCACCACCACACCCAGCCCGTCCCGCCCTCAACGCTGCCGCACATGGCCCCTCCCGTCCTTGACTCCACCGCACATGACTGTCATCGCTGTGACGCATGTCCCTCCCATCCTCACCGCCACTGCGCACGTTCCATCTTGCCCTCAGACACCGTGGCACAAGATCCCTCCCGCCATCCTTCCCGCCGTGCATATCCCCTCCTGCCCTCAACGCAGCCGCACACATCCCCTCAACGCCATCGCGCACGTCCCCTCCTGGCTTCAACACCTTTGCTCCTGCCCATTACATAGCCCATATGTAGCCTGTGCCCTGCTACCTACCCACTTCAACTCTACAGTATATGTTCCCTCCTGCCCTTACCACTAATATGTCGCCCTCTTTTTGTATTGTCAGGTTAACTACGATATTATACTAAACCACTAATCATATCTATATGGGTATTTGTCACCGTGTGAGTATACATATATGGAGGCACATGTGCTCCCATATATAGAGGCACATGTGCTCCCATATATAGAGGCACATGTGATCCCATATATAGAGGCACATGTGATCCTATATATAGAGGCACATGTGCTCCCATATATAGAGATGCATGTGCATTTGCAATCTGACGATGCTTTTCATACAGGAGACTCCTTCCTGAGGCCTGAGGACCCATCACATGAAATCCAGATGGTAGTCGATATCACTTGAAGGTGTGTATTGCTTCCTGACACAGAAGTATGTCCCTGGGCAAGATATATCCATGTTTCAGAGTCCATTTATCTTCCGCACTCCAACAATCCTTCAATGGATTTGATTCCTTGTTCCATTTATCTTCCGCACTCCAACACTCTTCCAATGGCTTTGAAAGGGAAGCTACTGTCACTTTYTTTAGTCCATTTATCTTCCATACTCTAACACTCTTCCAATGGATTTGAAAGGGAAGCTACTGTCGCTTTCCTTCTCTTGAGGTTGGTGTCGTTCTTGAAGGATGTGACATTTGATGTCGCATGATCTTCTGATGGCCAGCTGCCTTTTTCCACCGACTTCTTTCCCTCTCTCTCTTGCCTACCACTCCCATACTGCAACGCTACATGGACGGTACGCCACAGAATACTTGATAACTCCCTCTACTTAATTTTTGTTCCTAGGCATTGCAAACAGTGGCAAGTCTGGTGATCGTGATGGGCGTGTTGCCCGCAAGGAAAGGCAAAAGACAGTGCGCGTTGGTGATATCAATGTTCAGCGAATCAATGACAAATTTTCGTGCCCAATCTGTGACTCTTCCTACACCGATGCATACCGCCTCCAGGTATGTTTTCTGCACTGTTTGTTTACTTTGCAATACTCACATTGCTATAGAAGCACCATAGTGARAAACACCCCCCACCCATGTCCGTGAGAGATGCACCACCTATATCRCAGACACAGGAGCCTCGTGCGATTATGGGTCAACCRTCCACTGCAGAAGTGAGTCAATGGKTTTTTCTACTTTGGCCTTTCAAACTCATAAYRCCACTATTTGTCTAGCATGCTCGACCCTCTAGTGTTTCTAAGGGTACAGGACCACCTAAGCGCCCAGCCCATGCGCATACATCCGTCTCTGCTCMCCACCCACCAGCTTTRCCCAAAATCTTGCCATCTGGTAGTCAAGCGACCACTCCCTCTATGCCCCGCTCTGAAACTCTAACCATCAATATTCAAGATTATGAAATCATCCCCGACGCTCATACAATTGTCCATGATCCCACACATGATCTAYATTCCCTGGGTTTGACGATAAATACCTGGATAAAGGTGGTTATATGCATGGACTGTGGGATGGGACTCAATCCAGCGTCAATCTCCTCGCATATCAAACAGCACAACCCCTTTAACAAGCCAGCGGAGACAATCACCTCGGACCTCCAACAGCGTTATGGCATCGTGTCCCTGCACAATGTTTGTTATCACAGCGAGCGCATACAGCCAATCTTTGGAGTCCCRATACAGCCTAACCCYCTTCATTTYTGTGGTGCATGCCAYCAYGGTTTCACCCTGCCTGCGACACTCCGAAGCCACCAATCTGATTCCAAACGTTGCAATGAGTCCAAGGAGAAACGCACCACATACATTTCATATGGACAGACGCTCACCCGAGGCCAAAACAAGCACTACTTTGCGGTTGATGTTTCACGTCTGTCACGCYGYGATAATGATCCCTTCAAGTATGCRACAATATTCAGCMGCACACTCCCAGCCCTTCCTGATTACTCCAAACTGGCGGTTCAAGACATTGAAGATAAACAAAATCTGGACTCGTTTCTGCATGCTTCAATGTGGCTTGAGGTCGTGAAAGGATTAACGCCCGCGGACATTGTAGAGGCTGTMCGACTCCCTGACCACAAGACGGAGCCGTGGGGTCAGAATCTACAAGCTGCAGCTGTCCGMGCACTGGACAATGTACAGCCRCTGGTGGGCAGGACTCAAGGTTATGGCTTGGCTCAGGACCTTGCACAGGTCAATCCTTCGTGAGTTGTACATCTATCTGTCGAGTCCATGTATTGACGGTTGGTTAGGAACAACACGACGAGTAACAATTTCAACCGCGTTGGGGAGGAGACGCGAAAGAAATATGGGAATGTGCTTGCCCGACTTGTCTTCAGCGTCTTACGATCACTCGAGCCCACCTCGACCTCGGTTGTGCGCTTTCCCCCACTCGACCCATCCCAAGAGGCCATACTATGCCAATTACGATCTGCGCTGAACACCRATGATCATGCCCTTATCGACGCTATGTTTTATCAAACATGTTACACTATTTTCGCCCATGAGCAACGTCAATATGCGGTCAGTTGCCATCTGGACGAGTTCTGCTCGTGTGTCAATGTCTTTCTGGTTTACCACTCCATGCGCCTCGATGGCAGTTTTCGTGTTGCATCTGACATTACAGCCATCTGTGCCGCACTTGAATACTGCATCCGCGGAACGATGCTTGTCAAGATAACATCCAAGTCCAAGGAAGAAAACATCTCAATTTTCAAGTGCRTTTTTTCTTTCAAAGTCGCGTGTATGCTGATAGTATGACAGAGTTCTCGACGAGGTCACCAAATACCTCACAACAAAGGAAGAAACACCGATGGCGTTTGTCTACAATGTCCATCGTGTTCTCAAGTCCATCCGTACGGATGAAGTTACGCGCGCAAAACACCACTTTCCTGGCGCCAGTCCACGTGTTATTGATTGTGATGGTCATCTTGTTCGCCTCTCCGATATCAAGGAAATGCATGATAAAGAACATGTGCGCTATGATACTGCTGTGCGGGAGGATCTCTTTTTTGGCGATGCCATCCCTGATGACTTGTTCCCCCAATTCGAGATCGAATCCCTTGTTGACAACATCRGYAACTCGGCYGTTGGCTACTCTTTCCTGGACGACCCCAAGAACAATTTTGGTGTTTTCCGGGAGTCTTATGGCCGCTGGTTGCTCTCCGACCCCGAGAGAGCTCGCAAGTATGTGTATGAGTATAAAGGGGAGATTGTTTGGAAACCAGCACCTTGTATCAAACTCTTGCGCGCGATGGAGGATATCCGTGACATTCTGGCGCCAGGAGTTCTGTATTCGACGGTGTTGCTTGTCCGTGGTGCCGAGTTTTCACGGGCCCTTTTCAGGAACTCTACAGGAGCRCTACGCAACCTCCGAATTGAAATGCACCTCCTGGCCCATGTTGCATTGCAGGACAAGACRTCACACCAACATCTCCGGGACCATCATATCCCACACCCCATCACGCGCGAGTGGGCGCATTCTCTTATCTGCAACCTGGCYGTCATACGACCATTTGAAGAGTATCTTGTCGGGAAATTGTTTGGCCCTGAAGAGGTTCATCGATATCGAGTCCAGCTCTGGCCTGGCCTCAAGGGTACTATGTCGGCGGAAAAGTTTGGTGTGCGGTGTGGTGATATGACAGAGCGTTACATGCGACAACAGTTCAGGCCTCTTGCGTGGAGATCTCTCATATCAGCATTTGGAAAGCGGCTTCCGAGTTCGCGTGCATTTGAGGCCAACGAGGACCTTTTCTGCGATCTGGCGATGATGCACTCTTCATCTATGGCCAGCAAACGTTATGGGCGCCTTTCCGAAGAAGCTCAGCATGGTGACTACCGCACGACAATTGGCTGCGTCCAGGCTGGCTTGGACTTTCAGAAGCATATTGGAATTGGCCAGTCACGACCATTTATATTAGAGAGTTCATCGGATGACCAGCCAGTCAGCGTATCTACGGGTAAGAGGTTCACCTGATAATTGTCTATCCATGGCTAATATTGGGTCAGGCGCTGTTCTTGACGATACTATGATGGAGCGGATTGCGCGATCTGTTCTGCATGGAATCAGTGACACACTAGAGTCGCGGATCAAGGAGACGGTCCTTGACTCTATGGCTGATGTTATGGCTCGTGTCCTACCCCAGGTGCCAAGGCCATTGGATGACAACAACCTGCGTCTTTGCTCCGATATTTCACCCCATCCGTCGCGCCTGCGCTCTCTCCGGGAGTTTTTGGGTCGCCCAAATGCAAAGTTTACATGCCCTGAGCAAGCGCTACTCTTTGAACTCATGTGCCGAGGCGAGCAGAATGTCCTCGGTGTTTTGGGTACCGGAAAAGGGAAGACACTTCTAGTCCTCCTCTACGCCTATACCTTTAGGTCTCAAGGTATCACTGTTGTTGTATTGCCTCTTTCTCCCCTCAGGGATGAATATCTGCGACGTGCGCGTGAGCTTCGAGTCTTGGCGTCTATCTGGCAAAGAACAAAAAGTTATAATCCCGATGTCAGCCTGCTCTGTGTCTCGGTGGAAGATACCGGGTGCGATGATTTCAAAAAGTAGGTTTGTCATATAGAATATAAGCTGGATGCTGACTGTTATTGACAGGTATCTCGCAAAGCTTGAACATGCTGGGCGCCTGAACTGTATTGTTTATGATGAAGTACACAAGCTCATGACCGACAAAGACTTTCGAGATGCATTCGACAACTTTTGGGTTCTGAATACCGTCAAGGCGGTCAAATTTGCGTTCTCTGGCTCCATACCTCCCTCTACCCTTGCGCTCTTCTCCCAACTTACAAAGACCACATGGCGTATTGTCCGCACCCCCTCAAATCGTCCAGAGCTTGCTTACAAGATTATTCATGTCAAGTCCAATGTGTGCGAGAAAATTGCTACCGACGTCAACTCAATTATGTCAGACTATGAATCCAAGTCGGATGATCGACTGATGGTTTTCTGTCGCTCGCACAAGGAGGTTGATATATTGTCCAAAGCTCTTGGTGTCCAGGGGTTTACTTCGCAGACTGTGGACACCAACTCGCATACGATGGAAAGCTGGCGCGCTGGTAAACCCAAGTGCATTATCTCCACCAGTATTCTTGGCTGTGGTTTTGACTACAGTGCCGTTCGACATGTCATGCACTGGGGCCCTGCATACACGATGATTGATCATTATCAGCAAGAGTCACGAGCTGGAAGGGATGGAAAGCGAGCGGAGGCCATCACGTACATTGAAGAGCCCTACCGCCCTACAAAATGCACACCCGACGATTTGTTTGGGGCGGGCGACCTCAATAAATGGGCTGTTGCGACAAATCAGTGTCTGCGCATCATTCCCAGCTCTTATCTCGATGGTGTACCTATCACCTGTTCGCTACTGCCAGACTGTGAGCTATGTTCGTACTGTGATGAGCAGACATATCAGTCTCCACCAAGGCAGGCTGTATACCTTGCGCCATATGTCCGAGATGCTGTGAAGAGTGTTTCACGTGGAATGGCTCCACCCCAGACACCCCTTCCTGTCGTAGATTCGAGGTAACCCTTGTGATGTGTATTTGTACCTGCTTCTGACATTTTTCTTTCAGGGCGCTTTCTTTCCATTTCCCGACTCCCAGAAGCTCAGACTCGTACCGAATTCCTCCGGCTCCCAGTGCACGCTTCAGGAGCAGCTCAGTTTATAGGTATGCTTCGTCTGTATATTTGGGCTTGATCCTGACAATTCCGATAGTATGCCTATTGCTGAACCCAACGATGATGTATTCATGACGCCATCCTCCCACTCTAATGTGTCTATGAACTTGTCGGACCTCAACTTTTCGAGGTATGATCTGTTGTTGATACTTTATCTTGTTGCTTATTTCTCACAATAGCCCAACCATTTACGAGAGCGCTTCATCACCTGATATTTTTTCCACCACCCTTGATGATAACCCGCCAGCTAAGCGGCAGTTAGCCTCTTCTATGGCTACCCAAAACAAGCGCGTCTGCTTACTGGACCCCATTTCCGGACGTCCAGCATTACATTCATCCACTCCGCTCCCAGTTCAAGCACCTGCCAGGCCAGGAGTTGTCGCACGAGCCAACACTATAGCAGTTAACAATAACGTCAACGGGCTCAAATCAGCTATAAACCGCACCCGACAGGCATTTGAGAAGCTGAGGACGAGTTGTGTTATCTGCCTACTTCTCGGGGATGAGGACTGGGAAACACACAAATATGACAACTGTGTTGGATTACCGATGCAATTTGCCAAGGACGACATGTTTACAAAGTTCAAGAAGGAATTCAAATATCTCAGGGGGTGCTATGGCTGTGGCGTACGTGTTCAGGTATCACTACCTTGCTATTAGCTAACAATTTCCTTGTAGATTGAAGCGGTACACCCAACTGGATCGTATGGTAAAAGCTGCCCTGATGATGGGCATATGATCAGGGTATTGTATGCCTACAGTTGGGGAGGGTATAGTATCTTCAGAGATTATCCTGGTCGTCCTGTTGATTTGCTAGCCCCTCCTGATCACGACCTGAGCACCGATGAACGGGCACCCATATTGAAGCGGGTTTCCCAACACTTTTACTCGGATGGCAGTGGCTACCCCGAGTTGTATAATATCTTTTTGTACGCCATGCGCATGAGGGGCGTAATCCAGTAGCCACCGCATTAGTGTAATATTGCAGAGTCCATAGCTAATCCGAGATGTGCCCCCATATTTGGACATACATGTCTTTCTATATTTAGTGGCAGTGACAAATGACTATAATTAGTCATTTGTCACCGTGTGAGTATCCATAGGCGTGTGCCCCCATATTTAGGGATACATGTGTGCCCCCCAAAGTGGATTAATGGGCAAGGTCATGGGATGTCGCCCCTTGGCTCTCATATGGTTTGGACATTACTATATTCTGGCCTTCTTCCAGGGCGACTGATCTTTCTACTGTATTCTCTTACGTCGATTCTAGTATGGCCAGGCCATTTCTATTCCGGCGTCCGACCAGATCCATCTCATGCCCTATATCATGGCTCCTATGAATGAAGCAGCGCATCTCTCTTTTGTAGCGCTATGACGGTGAGTCTTTTTCCAATGTCCAATCTCTTGCTCAGTTTGAGTTCCAGATGGACCTACGTACGCGCGGTGAATGGCAAGACCTGGTTGTGGTTCCCATGCGCCAGCTCCTCGAATTTTTTCATGGTGGATGTATAGTCTGCTATATCGAAGGAAACAAGGAATGGCGCTCCCACAAGTCTGAAAACTGTGATACAGGTGTTTTGTGTGGGTGCAATCCCATGTTTGATGAATTTCGGAGGGCTATTCGAGGGCCGGTGGGCGTGTGCTTTGGGTGCTGGGTTGATTTGGTACGCTGTGTCATTGGGTGGATGACTTGTTCTTATTCTCTTACAGCGTTACGCGGATCACACTGGCTCTATTGGGTTTGCTTGCCCATACGAGGGTATCGCTGTCCGCTTGGTCTATGCCTATATTGTCGGTGTTGATCTCTTCCCTCCTTGCCCGCTGCTTCCCGAAGGACTCCGACCCAGGCCCGCTGGGCGGTTTATTACCTGGTTGAAACAGGTGGCGGAGGAGCGATACCCCGAGTACTGGGGAAATAGCAACAAGCATCGCTACAATATGTGGATCTTCCTCGCGTGGTTTTCCCAAGTGCTTGGTGTTGTGTAGATAGTTCTTTGTGCAAATGATGGCATGTATCGTATAAAGGCACAGCGTTTTTCAATAGCGCTCACCCAACAATGGATCATTCCCTTCCCGTTGAAATACTCACCAAGATCCTCCTTGCGGTTGTTGCCACACCAAGCCTTCTTGTTAATTTCTCCGATGACCACTACAAGTTTATGAATGAAGATTTGATCACGCTCAAAGATATCGATGGGCTACCAATGTTTGAGCACACGCGAATTGGACTTGCGCATGAGATATCTTTCTTCAACTGGCCGGTCGACTTTTATCACAATATGCCTGTATACCGTGCCCACCAGCAGCACGCCAGGACTGGGATATTGGTCTGCAAGACGTTCCATTCAATCCTTACACCCATTCTCTACCAATGTGCCGTGTTGGCTACCACTTCCCAAGCGCAGAGACTTTTGAAAACTTTGGAAAATACGCAGTTGGCTACTCTTGTCAAAACTCTTATCATCTGCCCAAATCCATTTTTCTATCCAAAGCGGGAGCTCGTGGATCGGGTCGTGGGTGCCTGTCCAAACCTTTTTGCATTCCACAATTTTTCCACCTACCATTCCCCGTCTTACGCAGTCCATAGAGACACTCGCGGACCAACTCTTCCAATAGCCATGGAGCGACTTACACATGATCCGTTTGCAGTCGCCCAGATAGAGCAACACCCTGCGCTGTGCGTCACCCTGGTATTTCTTGAACTCACCACCGTGTCGCGCCACTGGATAGGAGATCTTCCTGTACTTCAGGTTGTGCTCCCTTTTCTACTTTCTTTGAAGATGGAGCACAGTGCTGCGACGCTGGAAATGATGCATCCGTGCACCATGCCAATTCTCCGACGTCTCTGTCTCACACGACCACTACGCCATGCCGATGTTGGGAAGCAGTCGGGCGAATTCCTCAAGAAACATGGACAGCTACTGACCCAACTTGAATACCCCGATCTTTTGTGGGGAGTTGGTGGCTCGGAGATGACACTGGACGCGGTATGCCCCGCACTCACCGAACTCATCGTTGATCCATTGCACTGCATTGCAGCGGGTATGCGATGGGATGCTCCACCCATCCGTGGGCCACCTGGTCATCCAGGCGTGATTGAAATAGGCCTCCGAAACATCTTTTGTAGCGGCGACTCTGGCATGGGGAGACAAATCAAAACCCTCATCAGCACCGAATCCTTTCCCATGTTGGCCGGCATTCGCGATATGGTGTGGCGCACAAAGGCACAGTACACAGAGGCCAACTGGAGGGCCGTCATCGACTTGTGTTTATCCAGTGGAGTACCCTTCAGAGACTGGACCAGTAGCATAGTTGTCTGAACTTTGCCATAATACCAAGTCCATAGAAATCCCGAGTCTCCATAATTAGATATACATCTGCCTCTCTATTTTTGGTGTATGGGACAAAGTTCTTTGTCACCGTGGGATAAGAGCATATACTCTCTCCGATACCAACATGATCATCAAGTACGTTATTCATGGTGAATGGGAGCCGATCTGACCAGCATATATAGAGAAGAAATAGATGAAGGGTGAGTTCAAGTAGTTTCTGAGCGCATTTATTCACTTGGTAGTAGTGCTCCGGACTATACGTTGTACTATGATATGCTCTACAGTGGGAGCGATGGAGGGGAAAATGTTGATCTCTCGCCACTCCGTGAAAATGTATGTTGCCCTTTTATCAATGATTATTGTGCTGAACCTTCCAGGACTGCGATGTATTTGGCCTAGCACCAGATGTTCGTATTCAACTCTACTTTCCACCCAAGCAGGATACTGGAGTCGTCAAGAAAAAGAGGGTCAGAGCCCCGTCTTTGCTATTTTCATTACTGATTGCTTGCAGGGCCTTGGCACCTGGCGAGGTGGATACAAGACATATTTACCTGATAGATCATTGCGACCAGAGGCCTCGGCCACTGTGGATGAAATGCGAAATACCCCCTGGGAGCATGGGATCAGGCGTGAAATAGAAAATGTAGAGGACCCCATTATATTTTCCAAGAAACTGGCCTCGCTCCTATCAGATCAGACACCCATCCTGGTGACACTCCATGAGAGTAGACAGGGAGTCGTCAATCCAGCCGCTCTCTATTCTGAATTCCGACTTTTTCCAGAGGATATCGTTGCTGTATCTGGTGAGTTGTTAAAGACTATGGTTAGGATTTTCGCTGACTGTGGTTAGAGTGTGATGAGTACTCTACACGGCAGATGAAGCTCGGGGATTTCTTGTGTCGGTACAAGAAAGACCAGTTGTCTATTCACGATCACCCCTTACGACGGGGAAGTATACCTGCATTTATCGAGTATGTGTCTATTGTTTTTTTTATCACGGTGCTGATTCTGTAGTCATCTTGATGATGGATACTGGCGTGGGTGGGGATTTGTCAGAGCAGGCCAAGAGTATCCCGATGAGCGCCCACACACACTTGAACGGCTGCATTGCTCATTGCAGGTCTACCCCGCTGACTTTCTCCGACCGCGACAATGGCGGGAGCTTGTCGCTGGGTGCTGTATTGCTATACATGTACGATCCGGTGCATTGATATTCCGAATTATTATGCATGGCAACATGGATGGTGTTTTGGACCGAGCAAGATACTTTTCGGAGATGGATAAAGCTGAAAACGACAAGTCAAATTACGTGATTGAAGAGGTGAAACCGGGGCAAGTTGTGTGCGTTTTTTGCTTTCTCTTTCGATCCCAACCTCTGATGTTGTTCAGAATTATCCCGCCTGGCATTATTTACGACATTTACTCAACCCGATCAACTGTTACAACCACAACCCATTTCCTGACGTACAAGTGTCTACATCTTACAGAGATTACAAGGAGTCGTGCAACACTGAAGAGCGACTGCAATATAGAGCGCACCCTCGTAAATGCCACAATTTATGACACGGCTGTACGTATGCTTGCAGTGTTGAGCCACATACCCAGGATCAGTACGTCATTTGTGGATGTTGGAGTAGAATTCTCATTGTGTTTTAGAGATACCCCTCAAGGCGCTGATATCACTCTGCTGCCTTGTTGCTTATCCCCGCCATTATCCACCCTTTGTCGACAGTTTGGCCATCCATCGTATGATCGAGCGACTCTTTGATGGAAATAATGAAGGTACACTATTCATGTTTTATTTAGATTATGCTGACCATGATATCAGATGACGAACTGTTACCCTACCAGCAAGAAGCATACACCATTGCCAACCGTGTTTTGCTTGCTGCGAGTAGAAGCATGGCTGTTGGATATAGAACGGATGCTCGAAACGTTCAGATGGGACAAGGAAAGCGCGATTTCTTCTTTGTCCAATATGCTGGTCAAATAAATTGGGCATGGCCTGGCCCACACACTGATGGCGAAGTATGGGATTCTTTGATACTTGGACGATATAGCTATGACCAACCCCTCTCTCTGTATTAGCTAGTCTTTGTATCTCCATAATTAGACCAACGCATGACTCCGAATGCATGCGACCAATGATTCTCACCCTTCTGTTTTGACTGCTGCCTTCTCACATCCACAATGCCTCTGAAGAAAAGGTACCGTAGGATATGGCCCTTTGGTCGCTTCTAACCCGTGTTTCTGTGCAGACCACAAAAGGTAGAGACACCACTGGCATCCGACTCGGATTACATCGCGTATTATCCCCTCTTGTACAAAGGGACCAGTGGCGAGGAGGATCCTATCCTGTCGGCGCCAAATGATTATGTATGCCCATGTTCCTGCTACTTGGAAGATTTTGCTCACAATGTCTAGGATTACGGTGTTATTGATGGAAGGATCAAGGTATGTCCAGTCGCTTGTTTTGTGTGGTTCTAACGCTATCCTAGCTCTACGATGACAAGGAAGAGGAACCTCCTGAACAGGGCGAGATGAAGCCTGCTCCCGATATTGAAGTCTTGACTGAAGATATCATCAATCCCCTTCATTTTGCAACTAGCATTGCGACAATGTTGATGGACCAACATTTGGTCAAGGTCAAATGTTTGGTGCGACGAGAGATGCGCCTTGGTATGGACTCTTTATACCAGAATTTCTGCATTTATCCCAAGGAAATGGTCGATGTATCAGGTATATGCTCAATTAATATCACATTGGGCTGCGCTTATGTCTCACAGAACGCCACACGCATTCAATGAGGTCCATGACATTCAAAGCTTTCATGTCCACATACGAGGAAGATCATCTCTCTGTTCACCATCACCGTATCCAGGGGAATGGTATGCCAGTGTTTCTCAGGTATATTTTTTCATTATCAAACAATTCGCCTATTCCTGACTTGTGGTACAGGCACCTTGATCAAGGTTATGGCATTGGTTGGGGGTTCAGTACTCCTGGACTGGATGGTCCTGTTGACCGCCCACATTTCATTGAGCGGCTACACCTATCCCTGCAATACTACCCCCCGAATTACATCAGACCATCCAACTGGAGGGACACTATTGCAGGTACCTGCGTGGCGATTCAAGTCCATGCTGGTACTCTGGTCATTCGGGTATTCCGCCTCCCAGCACCCGAACTTGTCAAAAGTCGCACCGAGTATTTTTTGGCATCGCAGCAAAACGAGTGGAACAAATCGCTGTGTACACTGATCAAAGTTTCCCCTGGCGAGATGATGTGAGTATTATTTTCGACCAATTTGATGTACTAATACCCCTCCTTAGAATTATTCCACCTGGTGTTGTGTATGATATACATGCTCCCGTCTCGACTTTTACGACAACCACATATTTTCTCAACTATTGCTGCATGCATCTCACAGAGATGGCCAGATCACGCGCTAATCTACGACAACGGTGTCCGGACCCATGCTGTTTGCGTCTTGGAGATCCGGTAAATACAGCGCTCTTTCGCACAATGACGCGGATGCTGGCGGCTCTACCTCATATATGCATGGAAGGCAAGTGCATTGTCATACCATATGTATTGTTTCTAATGTCTCTATAGATACTCCTGTCAAACCACTCATGGCGTTGTCCAGTCTTGTCGCTTACCCAAGCTACTACCATACTGTGGACACCTTTTCAGTCGTGGGTGCAATACAAATGTCCATTGACTGGCTCTTTGCATCCAAATCCCTTGCTGGGAGAGACGGTAAGAGAACAAGCCTCCGACTCTTGCTTGTCTGACCATGTCTAGATCTCACGGGTTACGATTTCCCAGAGCACTTTACCTACTGTCCAGATACAGTCGAGCTCAGGGCTTTTGCCATTGCTGGCAGGTTCCACGACTGTGCTCGTGCAAGCAAACTCACCGTTCCAAGGATGTCGTTATCCAATGTTGGGTTTGTTGCTAACATTAAAGACGGTTGGGAGGATTATCTGTTTGCGAGTCGGGCAGGGCCAGACAAGTGGACGGGTCCTGGTATTAGACTAGATGATCGTCATTGGGGTCTGACTATCTTGTAGATGAGATCTGAGATGTACTTCTATATATAGATGCACAGATTTGTATCTACATAAATAGAAGCGCGTTATGCATCTAGATATATGCCCAGTCAAGGGTTTGTCTGCTACCATGTCCACTGATCTAGAGGAGCCCCTCCCAGCCAACTATCTCAAGGTCAGAAGTGACGCCAACCGAGCTGCGCAAAAAAAATTCATACGTAACTGGACGCAAAAAGAGATGGAGATCAAAGGTGTGTGGGTATATGCTATCTGATAACTACTCTGACGCCATGACAGAAATCTCCAAAGACGAATGGCATGGACCCAAGCCTCCTGACCAAAGCGATATCGTAGGCGGAAGTCTGTATCCAAGCTGTGTGGCATGCTACGAGGGAAATAAAGCCTGTACATGGATGCGTTGGGTGATAGAAAGCCGCATGCACTCGCCAAACTCGGACGGGCCGAGCTGTGAAAATTGTGGGGATGGAGACGCTGAATGTGGTTTTGTGTGGAGCTTGTTGGACCCAATGCACAAGATAGAGGATGCGATGGATAGACTCATCCGACATGCTGCATCCGAGTATCGCAAGTTGGAACGTCGCACAGAGGAAAATGATGCAGCCCGGGAGAGGATGCTCGCTGCGCTGGCAAAATTGATGTAACTTGTAGTCGTGAGAGAAAACGTTGTCTGCTACCGCCATGTCCCATTTTACATTTGCATTGGCTTCTGCGAAACCGAGAGCCAAGGCCACTCTAAAGATAAAGAGGTATGTACGACTGTTGGTCCTGCATGTCAGGGAGTCTCATATCAGGCTCACAAGGCGTCATGATAAAAACATGGGGTATGTGTCACATATTAAAGCCCATGGTGCTACATCTCATTTACTAGTAGCGTGGAACTGGGATTGCCTCCATCACCTCCGAGGAAACGGCCCCGTTCAGCAGTACCGGTAGATCATGGGCTGTATCGGATGGACGACATTTTTCACGATCATGCCCCAGCATTACCGGGTATCTACCCCAACCGCCCACCCGGAGTATTCAAGCACGAGTTCCTCCCTGGACCAGATGTGGATATTGATCCCCGGTCTCCATACGCTATCTGGAAGCAGGGCGACTATCTCACACGCATCCCATATATCCCAGACACCGATGACCCAAATGTCAATGCGCTCAAGACAGTGAGCCCATTGGCTAATTTCTATTTACGCTACTGATATGTGTTATAGCTGAGCAAGCATCTCATGCAGCTGGTACCCAATGTGCAAGATGCACGAGGGTGTCAGTATGCGGACTACTACAACTATGCCGACTTTTCATCGGTCGTTGAGCTGGGTCGCCGAATTAAGCAAAGCATGGCACTGGGAAAATTTGCGGTGGTGGAAGGCTGCTCAGATGTCCCACATATAGAACTTTCCACTATGGGGCTCGAGGAATCTTTGCATATACAAGCGTCAGAGACATTCCAGGTCCATGGTATGACATGTCATCGGCTCATTGAACACGAACTGACTACTTTCTAGATTCACTGGAGCGGGAAAGAATACACGAGGCACCTCAGATCGTGCTCACGCTCCGCCAGTTTGTTGAAAACTGTGGTAACCCAGAAGCAATCCAGGCTATTCTTGACTGTCCATCTGGCGCAGGCCAGCACCCAGTTCTAGTTGGGTGAGTTGCGTCTTTGAGTGTTTATTCTATTTCCTCATGTTTCCGATAGTCATGTTGACGATGGGTATATTGCCGTTGACAAGACCAAGGCATACTTTAAGCAAGTACCGGTGGATATGAAAGGCTCTCGCGTGTGGGTTATTCTCCATCAGCCTCTCTTCCACACATATATCCACCATGACGCCTCTGGGACTGGAACATGGACGTCCATCTCGTCAGGGAACAAGTTTTGGGTCTTTGCGATCCCCAAAAACGACGGACAGTGCACATCGCTGGCTGCACTCCACGAGCACAACAATCAGTACATGCTGTCGGATAACGATTTGGGCGAGTGGTCCTATCCATACCCGGAAAATTCGGAACGCTTTTGTATCTTTGGCAAGGGTGGTGATATGATGTGGGTCATTTTCATTGTTGTATTGCATTTCAGTCGGCTTATTGTATAGATTTCAACCACCAAATGCATGGCATGAAGTGTATACACCGTCAAAGTCTGTTACCGTTGGTGGACACTATTACACCTACGATACTCTTCATCTGTCGGATGCCGCTCGCCACTTTGATATCGTGAAACCAGGAACCACCAACCAGCATCATACCAGTTCCCAACTTACAATGTCATCGATGCTAGTACACATGATCAACCTTGGACCACGGCGTACGTGTTTTATTCTGGTACATGCGCATATATTGATACATCTATAGGCTATTATCGGAAGCCCATCACGTCCTTGTGTCGGATGATATTGTGCCCCCATCTGTACCTTTCTCCAGAGGAGAACGGAGATGGTGAATTGCTCAATCAAGTAGGCGCATATATCAACAAACACGTAACCGGACGCCGAATTACGTCTATTCGGTCACGGGCATGGGCTCATTTGCAGCCTGTGGCGAGGCGTGCCATCTGGATTGCAGATTTCCTCGTCAGATATTTTGACCTTGACTATGCTAACAAGGACCACTTATTTAAACCCATGCCGTGGACTAATCCTGGTGAGGAATTGATTATTACCGCAGACATTATCGTAGAAATGATGCATGCCGGGGACCGAGCAGGCGAATAGTTTGTATGCATGTGTGTTTCCCGAAATAGAACATTAAATTTGTAGTTGATACTCTCTTTCTTCTTGCCATCATGTCGACACGTCGGAATGCCAGGACTGCTGCTCCTCCCTCTACAGGGGAGGAGAGTTCTACCAACAAGCTTGTACGCATGCAAGAGAACATCAACCAAAAGAAAGCAGCGGCCGAACGCGCCCGACAGGCCATGATCGAGGCAGAGCGACTGGCCAAGGAGCAAGAGCTTGCCATTGTGGAGGAGGAGCGAAGGCTGGTGGAGGAGATGGAACAGGCGCAGAAAGAAGAACAGGAGGCGGCCAAGAAGTGTGAGGAAGAGGCTGCGGCGGCTGCAGCGGCGGCGGCGGCGGTGGAGGAGGAGGAGAAGAAGGTGGAGGCCAAGAAAAAGGTGGCAGAGGGAAAGAAGAAAAAGGTCGCGGGCTCAGGAGATACAAAGGGAAAGGGGCGCGCCCGCACGACGGATGAGAACGATGTGGGTGATATGGATGAAGATGATCAGCCTCTGGGTATGTGTATGCGCTCACAATGTCCTGCTGGCTAACTGTTTTTACAGCCAAAGGTCCCAAGAAAAAAATGGCTAATCGCACTGGCTCCTTGGTCAATGACGCTGGAAAAAACATATCCAATGAGATTGTGCAGGGCGCTCTCTATCCTTCCTGCACCGCATGTGCCAAGGCTGAACAGCCCTGTCAGTGGAAGCAGTCTGTGATCCACTTTCGTCTGGCTGGTGTGCCCAACAAAGCCAAGAACTGCGAGGACTGTGTCCGCAAGCAGGTTGCATGCCAGTTTGTCTGGGAAAAGGACGAATCCCTCAAGCGGGCAGCGGAGGAGTATCAGACATCCGAGGCCCATAAGCGGAACAAGTTTGACGGCCCTGATATGGTCTCTTGCGTGCAGAGTATCGATAAGAATATCGGGACACTGGTCAAGTTTATGGTCGCCCAAGCTACCCAATCCACCGACAACCACAAGATGACATCGGATGCATTGGGTTCCTTGACGGATTCTCTGGATGGCATCCGCCAAAAGTACACTGGCAAGTAGATCAAGGCATGGCTTCTATGGTAGATTCTTCTGTAAATCGCATTGTGTACCAGTAACAGTTATATCAATCCCAACGATGGATTTTAGAATTCCCCTCTGATGCTTTCCTGGAACGATGGTACATTTTTTACTCTCTCGCAACTGCATGGCCAGCAACAGCTGAATTATTTCTATGGTGGCCACCCCCCCAAACATCTACCACAGGAAATCTGTGCCATGGATGAGGAAATTGGTCGTTTGTCTCTCCGGGCAGCCCAACAGATGAGATGGGTCTATCCATCAAATGCGAGCTGGGCCAACACCGAGCACTGTTGATTTCCCGGCCCCTGTTTGAGCGTCGGCAAAGAGCGTGTGAAGTATTCAACCATGCGGACATGCTACTCACCACCTTTCCTCCGGAAATTGTTGGCCGTATATTCGAGTTTTATGTCATTGACCCCAACATGGTGAATCCTCTACCTTTCAAGCTCCTGGAAACACTGTTACTGGCATCCATTACCAGGGCATGGAGGTCCATTGTTATCAGCAACCCAAACTTGTGGACATCCTTCACGATATCCATTGATTACAAGGATGAAGAAGACACTATGCTCATCCTGCAGAAACTCCTTTCACACTCTGGCAATATTGGTCTCTACATCCGGCTTGAAATTAAAAGTGATTGGCCCTACTGTTTTGAAATCATTGTCGGTATACTCACCCCGCATTCACATGTTTCACATCAAGTTGCCACCATATACCAATATGGCCTCGGAGTATATTTCATCGTTTGACTTTTCTTTTCCCACCGCCTACTCCATATCCATTGATTCCAGTGACGTGCATGAATATTCTCTGCACATACCCAAAGTCCACTGGAATGGAGTTCAAGGCTTCCGTCGCTATTTTCGTTCCTTGACTGTCCTCGACGTTAGTGGGATATCCTTGTATCAATTGTGGACCCTTTTACTGGATGCCCTTTCCCGAGGTGAACTCGTAGTGAATCATGCGACTCAGCTTGTTCTCACATGTGGGTCAGACACTTCCATCATCCAGCCCCGTGTTCATCTGGGTCTGGAGAACCTTGTCATATGTGCTTTGCATGTTGACCTTGCCTAGTCTCATCAGCCTTTGCATGTGGTGCTCCCACCATCCACTCGTATCTTTTATTTCCTGCTCAAACTGCACCCTCCTTCGATTTGGGGTGGATACAGCAGACAACCTCGATTGTTTGGCCCATCTACCAAGCGTCGAGGAACTTGTGATCAACAGCTGGTCCTCGGATGGTTACCTGGATTTATTTTAAAGCCTTGCTGGGAGGATCAACTTTCTCACCTCCATAACACTGTTTGTCGGTATTTCAAACCAGTCACTTGAGCTCTCCACTGTTATCAGTTGCTCTGGTACAATCAGAAATATCAATGTCACTATTACCACCCCATCTGATTTTACCAATCTCTTGTCTGTGGGTATCCCATAGGACAAGAATATCCGTATAAATGGCTATCCCATTTCTTACTACCGAGACACCAATGATGAAACCTCGACTGCCTTTAATTGTGAAAGAGAACTTGGTTGCGAAGAGCTGGATTATCTTGACCACGCTTTGATAATGTACAATTGAGCACGGTCAACATTGGGCCGTCTTGGGAGTCAGTCATGGGGAAATGACGCCTGGGTTTAATTACTACAAATAGTGTTACATACATTGCTACTATTGTCCGTAGCGCTTCAGTGTGACATAATCTGTAAAGAGAGTCAAGATGATGCGGCGACCACTGATGATGGGGGAGCTGCAATGCGCCAGTAATTTGGCGTCAAATGCAACAACCTGCCCCGCCGAAATGGGGACTCTGGTGTTGAGCTGGGGCAGGCAGAGATCAGCACCGGTGAAATCGCCAAAGGGCACGACAAAGGCGACGTTCTTGATATCGTCGTTAAAGTCGATATGGATCCGCTCACTGGATCCCTCTTTTACCGCCACGGTAAAAAACGCTCCCCCGAAATCGAGCTCGGGGCGCTTCGTGAACTCTTCCCTGAGCTTGTGCGAAACGTGCTCGTGCGCACTACATAACATTTAGCACCGGGCGTGAAATATATGTCAGATACGCACCGCTGTTGGCGACCATACTGCACCGGAAACTCGTTTTTGAAAAACGTCGTCACCATGGGAGCAACATATTTGTTGATTATCTTGAGGAATTTGTCGATCGCGATCTCCGCTTCCTTTGACTGGGCAGGGGCACGGGAATGGGCGGTGATGATGGGCTTGGATTGGTTAATAGACCAGGCGCCGAGGTGGAGCGCCGGCGTTGCCGAGCGATTCGGGTCCGCCTTGGGGAAAGTAAGCCCAGCATTCAAAACCTCGTCCCATGCTTTCACAACGAGGTCATTGATCCGGGGTTTAATGACGTTGTCGAAGCGCATAACGAGGTTGGGCGGGAGACCCTCGGGAGTTGCCTCTGTCTCTTTCAACACATACTGGAGTTTGCCGGTCTCTGGCGCACGAGGGAGGGTGGCAGTGTTGACATCTGGGAACTCTGTTTCCAAAATATGCTTTACGGCATTCGAGTCCGTCTTGACGCGGACGAAACCAAGAATAGAGTCGCCGTTAACCTCGATCGTGGCTAAATTCGTTAGCCGAGATAATGCAAATCTTATAACAGACGTACTGGTCTTTTTACTCCATTTCTGCTCAATGCTTTTGTGGGCCTTCTTTGCTACCCATTTTGTCCCTCTCCTTTTACTATAGCTGCTGGAACGGTTCCCGCGAAGCTTGGGCAGGTTAGCCTTTGTTTGACTGCGGGTAGATGCCATGGGGGACGGGGTGCCGGAGTATAAGAGATAGACGCATCTCCGTAAACGGCCGGAGCTGCGCCTCCGGGCGCTTCCCGGGTCACGTGACAATCCCGCGGGATGCTGACACATGGCCCCTCGCATCTTTTTTACCTCTTACCACCAAACCGCCCAGAAACGCCGCACCATCGTACGGCGGGGCCCCGCATCACGCCACGGAAACGCCGCAGAAGAGCGGCGGGGCGTCGCTTACACAAAGGTCGTCTGTGGGCGGCGATATTTGAACGTTGGGCGCCGGAAACGTCGCCTTTTGGCGGCGGGCGTCTCGATTCACGTAAGGGCAGCGGCACACTATGAAGAGTGAGTTTTCTCACTGTCATATCTCGTGTTTTACTCTGATTCGCTCGCTGCAGCGTGCACCTGCAACATCGCGACACCTTCGAGCCCAGAAACGTCGCATCTGAGCGACGATACCTCTACGTTGGGCGCCGGAGACGTCGCCTTTGGGTGGCGGGCGTCTCGATTCACGGAAGGGCGGCGGCACACGATGAAAAGTGAGTTTTCTAGCCGTCGTAGCCCGTGTTTTGCTCTGATTCGCTCGCTGCAGCGTGCTTCGACGCCTGGAACATCGCGACCCCCTTTGAGCTCAGAAACGTCGCCTCTGGGCGACGATACATTTACGTTGGGCGCCGGAACCGTCGCCTTTGGGTGGCGGGCGTCTCGATTCACGGAAGGGCGGCGGCGCACGAAGAAAGTAAGTTTTCCCCCCTCGTATCTCGTGTATCTCTCTGATTCTCTCGCTGCAGCGGACATCGTGGGCGGCGAGACTTGAACGTTGGGCGCCGGAAATGTCGCCTTTTGGCGGCGGGCGTCTCGATTCACGGAAGGGCGGCGGCACACAATGAAGAGTGAGTTTTTTCACTATCATATCTCGTGTGTTGCTCTGATTCGCTCGCTGCAGCGTGCACCTGCAACATCACGACCCCCTTCGAGCCCAGAAACGTCGCCTCTGGGCGACGATACATCTACGTTGGGCGCCGGAGACGTCGCCTTTGGGTGGCGAGCGTCTCGATTCACGGAAGGGCGGCGGCGCACGAAGAAAAGTAAGTTTTCTTGCCGTCGTAGCCCGTGTTTTGCTCTGATTCGCTCGCTGCAGCGTGCTTCGACGCCTGGAACATCGCGACCCCCTTCGAGCCCAGAAACGTCGCCTCTGCGCGACGATACATTTACGTTGGGCGCCGGAACCGTTGCCTTTGGGCGGGTGTCTCGATTCACCGAACGGCGGCGGCATGCACGGATTGCGGTCAGTATTTCCCCCCTCATATCTCGTGTGTCTCTGATTCGCTTGCTGCAGCAGACATCCCGCGTTTGCGACGTCCTCAATATTCCACCACAACGGGCGCAGCAGCCGTGCTGAATAGCGCGGATCGCCGCTGCACCGTCCACTGACCGTCTCGAGCCCAGAAACGCCGCCTTTTGTGCGGCGGGGCGTTGACGCCGGAAACGTCGCCTCTGTGCGGCGGGCGTCTCGAATAACGGAAGGGCGGCGGTACGCGAAGGCGAAGAAAGGTGAGTACCCCCCTGTCGTGACTCCTGTGTCTCTCTGAATTGCTTTCTGCAGCATATTTTTACGTATGCGGCACCCTCGATTCACGGATCGCCGCTGCACCATCCCCTGACCGTCTCGAGCCCAGAAACGCCGCCTTTTGTGCGGCGGGGCGTTGACGCCGGAAACGTCGCCTCTGTGCGGCGGGCGTCTCGAATCACGGAAGGACGGCGGCATGCACAGATCGCCGCTGTGCCATCCCCCGACCATCTCGAGCCCAGAAACGTCGCATTTTGTGCGGCGGGGCATCAACTCTGGAAACGCCGCCTTTGCGCGGCGGGAGTTTCGAAATGTGGGGCAGCGGGCGCCATTGAGGACATGCCTGCCCAAGGTGCGTACATTTTTCTATTCATTTTTTTGGCCCGCCTGACGCAGTATCTGCAGGACCATATATGTTTTTACGGCGCGACGTTGCTGGTGTACGAGCGGCACGGATGGGATGACATCTGCACGCGAGGTACGTACCATGTATCATGTTTATTTTTTCTAGCTGAGGCAACCTCTGCAGGATACGGCTCTCAAGTGCGCCGTATCAAATTTCAAATCGTGGGTCGGCGGGCGCCATCAAGGACCTGCCTGGGCGAGGTATGTATATTTTTCTATTTTTTTGGAGACCTGTCTGACGTAGTATCTGTAAGGTTATATTCATTGCTACGGCGGGACGTCGCTGGTATACGAGCGGCGCAGATGGGAGGACAGGGGTCTATGCGTTGGCATGCCGCGATCCACCAGGCGTTTTTAGGGTTAGGGTTACACCTAATATACACCGTACCAGCTTTATTCCGCCGCTATGCAAGCCGGCCGCTCGCACATTCTGTACAGTTTATGGTACGTGTTGCACACTGTTCATACTGCAGGCGGTCACTGATGGGTCCCATAGCCATCGCGCGATGGGAATCGTTTGACGCAAGACGGTGCAGGGGCTGTTTGGCGATGTTGACCAATCCACCGGCGAATCGATTCATCTCAAATGCTTTTACTTCAATGGAGGTCAAGAGCGCTACCCACGGCGTACCAAACGCGACGCCATGTCATATGCCTTCTACTTTTTGCATTCCGCATCCATCGTAACCAAAGACGAACAGGGTTACGAGGACTATGAAAAGGCGGTTATCGCCGGCTACTTTGTCTTCAGGCAGCTTGGATGGGGCCATTTCTTGTGAAGGACCATCGGTAAGCATGCTATCTTTGTCATGATCTTGGTCTTATCGGCGGCGCAGGTTGAACCACTATTCCACCCTCAAGATCATCTAACCGACCCCGCAATCCACGGATACGGCGCCCGACAAGCTCAATCCTCCAGCGCCTGATCACATCTTCCGCCGCGACATCGCCCGCGTATACTCACTCCGGCCGCTCCTCAACCACTTCTGGCGTGCTGGGTCTTTGAAGTCGCAACGAACATCTCCTCGGCCTCATCAAGCGGCATCAGAACAAAGGCATACCTATGCCTCTTTGTCCACCAGATCGCAAAGCAGATTCGACTCGGGATGGACTACATGCGCCGCTGCTGCAGCGTTGTTCACACCGGTACGTCTGTTCCCAATCTCATCGCACATAGACGAGACGGTGATTATCTGTTTGATTCAGCCTCCGGCTCGCGGTACTCCAAGGACAACATTAGAGCCATTTTGACTACGTGAGTGATATGGCCGCTCGCTCTGCCCATGGACTGCTGAAATGCATATGCTATCTGTAGCACCTTTCCTGCTGTCCACCCCATACCAATGATGATCTTGCTCCGTCCCTACCCCCACGCTGTTTCTCCAACTGTCCGTCTGCCCCTAACCCGCCATCCACTTGGACGCCATAGCCTGCCCGTCTGTCCCTTAAATCTATCGCATCCACGCACTCGACCCATCCACCCTCGCCCTCCCACGTATCCATCATCCGTTCCGCCCTCTTCTGCATCTGACAGCAGCTCTTCCTCGCCAAATCCCGATCTGCAATGTGGCGCAGCGTAGCGTACCATCTGCGCGATGTGTCTGGGCGCTTTGTGGTTGAAAAAGCACAGCACGGGGTCTTCTCCCCTCCTGCCTGTCCCCGTCGATGCATAGTAACGGCAGGCACTTTTACATAAACACTGTCCGCCATCGTCAGAAATATTATTGATGCGTCGAAATATCGCCTCTGCGCGGCGGGAGCTTTGATTCATGGGGATGCGGGCACCATCAAAGCTTTCAGAAGACACAGGGCTAGGTACGAATTTAGCGCCGGTGTTGGAGTCGGCAGGCGGACGCCTCTTTGCAGCGGAACCTTGTCTTGACAATCCAGATGTACGTACGCTTTTTTTACTAGTTCTACAAGTCTCCGCTAATACCGCTGTAGATTCTGACTGCATTTAGACCTACCGCATCCCTCTTCCGCCGCCACCATGCTTCCCGCTGGGCCGCACACCCATCTGAACGCGCATCCCGGCAGCACACAGAAGTCCACCGGACGCACCGCCCCTTTGGGCACACTCAGTGCCTTATCCACTCAAGACTACGCCGCGCGCCCCAGCACCGCTCTGCTGTCGCTCTCAATCACGCGCTGCGCGTCACACACGGCCTTCACACCTCCAGCCGCGTCAGAGACAGGGACTCTATCCACCACGGCTCTCCCAGCCCCATCCGCCGCCGCTCTCAACCTCCACCCACGGCCGCCGGATCCGCCGACGCACTGCCTGCATACGGTGTGGTCAGCAACAACACGCAAGCTTACCGCAACTCGAATCCGTCCTGCGTCTTTCCGCCACAACATCCGCCGCCCACGCATCCTACAACACCCAGAACATCAGCGTATGCGCCTTGGGTCGCGAAAATGCACATACCCGCGTCGAAGACGCCGAATAAACGCAGAAGGTAAGCAATTCCCCCTTCTTCTGTGCATCCGCCAACTCACCTGTCTTCAAACACAGCCGCGCCGCCCTCCACGCCCATCTCCCTTGTCCGCCGTGCGTGCCATATCATCACGCCGGCCGTCGCCGCCATTCCACACCCCATGCTCGCCGTTCTACCGCTGCGACAGGCCCCCATCGCTCCGCACTTCCCCGAGACGCCAGCGATGCTACAAACAAGTCAGCGCCGTCGAAACCCCCGGAAAGGACGACGTACCTCGCTCCGCAGGCCATCCGCCGTAGTGCCGAGCGCCGTCCGATGGGATATCGCGCACTAAACAGCGCAGAAAGGTGAGATATAACCCGTGTTTCATCTGCGCGAGCTCATCCGTTTCTTTCCGTGCTAGAACGCTGCGCAAGCGCGCGTCTGTGTGCATCCTAACCCTAACCCTAAAATGCACGCGCGCCACTCGCCTGCTGCGACTTGTGCAGATGGTACGTATGGCTCTCCGCCTATCGTCTGTGATGTGCCTGACCGCCTCCTCTGCTGTAGATGCACCCCCTGCAGCCAATCGCCGCCTGCGCACGCCCTGCTGACTCGACACCCACGGCCCACGCAATGTACAGTTTGCACCGCCGCCTCAGCGATCACGGCGCCAACACACACCGCCCAGAAATTGGCTGCGTTCAGCGCACGGCGGGGCGTATCGACGGTGCAGTGCACGTACCTCGATGTGTGGGCGGATTATGTGCCGCGCCGTCTCTCCACGCGCCGCTACGCCAGTCCATTGCGTGGATTCGCTGCGAGACGGTGGTCAGCAGGCGGCACGGAGACACAGATGACGAGCGCACCTCGGGCGCCGCCGGCGCGCCCTCCAACTCCAACCACGGCCAAGTCCCCAAATCTGCGACGTGGCGGGCGCTACTATCAGAATGAATGGATGAGGGTACGTCCACGAGACAACAGGAGGGCCGCGCGAGCCATACCAAAACGCCTCCGACATCTCTCAGGCGTTTACGGTATGTGTCATGCGATGTGGACTCTTCGAGTGCTCGCTGACGTGTCCCATAGGCCCGGCGCATGGTGGAACAGCGTACAAGACACATAGATGACGGCACAAGACAGTGCAAAGTCCACTTCCTCGTCTGGCGCACAACGCAGCCACACGCGCTGTATGATAACTATACAAAGTATGTACGTACAATTATTAGGAATCTTACCAAGTTTACGCTGACACCGCTGTAGACTTATTGCTCGTGTTTTTTTGGCGCGCTGCTGCAGACGCGGTGGGCGGAAGCAAGGTCCTAGGCGATATCCCAAAGCGCATTCGCAGGAAAGTACTTGCGCAACTTCTTCAGCAAGGTCAACGGAGCGAAGCGTGCAGCAGATACCGCAACACCCAGCGACGCTCTCCTGCACGCATCACGCATTGACAAGAGGCGGATTCGCCGGTGCGGCGAGCTCACCGACTCTCAGCGAAGCCCGGAGTGCCGGCGCGACGCTGCCCTAACCCTAACCCTACAACTAGCGCATGCCGTCGCCCGCTTGGCACCTGCATCTTCGCCTGGTAATATCAGCACCTTTCGACGTTTTGCTGTGTGGCGCCAAGCGCACGCCTGCTGTGCTCCACGCCACGCAAAGCCAGCAGCGATTCGTGCTCGAGAGTGCACCACAGCCGCGGACATGTTGGTCCTTCCTCCCGCGACTCTTATCATCCGTTCGCGTACCAGCCTGTCCCTCGATACACTGTAGCAAGTCCCAACCATCCGCAACATCATGTATTGCAGATGGACGTCGCCGCTACGCCTTCACCCCACCTCGTTGTCTATGCGCTAGTGCACCACTATCCGCGGGGCATATTCAAGATGAACGATACCCAAGCTCAGGCACGAAGCCGCCTCCTGCTGTGCAAGCCAGCCGTTCGCCCATTTTGCGAAGCTTACGGTATGCATCTTCCGTTCTTCCTCCATCGTCAACATCCGCCGCTTGCACTCTACACGTCGCCCACCTCATCTATCCTCGCCCTAGCTTCAACTCAACAATCTGATACGAAGACATACGCGTGAGCTGATCGCTGTCTGCGAGCCAAGCCATCTCGCTGCCGTCGCTCTCAATCACGCGCTGCCCATCACACATAGCCTTCTCACCTCCAGCCGCGTCACAGACGCAGACTCTATCCACCGCGTCTCTCCCAGCCCCATCCGCCGCTGCCGCTCTCAATCTCCACCCACGGCCACCGGCTCCTGCGATTCCCTCCGCCCCCCGCCGACGCACTACCTGTATGCCGTGCGATCAGTGACAGCACGGGCGCCTACCGTGCCTCGAACCCGTCCCGCGTCTCTCCGCAGCGACGTCCGACGCCCACACGTCCTAGAACACCCAGAATGTCAGTGACGCCGAATAAAAGCAGAAGGTCAGTAATTCCCCCTTCTCCCGTGCGTCCGCCAACTCACCTGCCTTCACACCCAGCTGCGCCGCCCACCACACCCATCTCCCTCATCTGCAGTGCGTGCTACGTCATAGCGCCGGCTGTCGCCACCACCCCACACCCCGTTCTGCCGCCGCGACAGGCCCCCGTCGTTCCGCACTTTCTCGAGATGCCAGCGATGCTACAAACGCGTCAGCGCCGTCGAAACCCAGGAAAGGACGATGTACCTCGCTCCGCAGGCCGTCCGCCGTCCGATGGGATGTCGCGTGCTGAACACCACAGAAAGGTGAGATATAACCCACGTTTCAGCTGCGCGAGCTCATCTGTTTCTTCCCGTGCTGCGACTTGTGCAGATGGTATGTACCGCTCTCCGCCTATCGCCTGCGATGCGCCTGACCGCCTCCTCTGCTGTAGATACACCCCCTGCGGCCAATCACCGCCTGCGCACGCCCTGTCGACGTTCGCACCGCCGCCTCAGCGGTCACGGCGCCAACGCTGACCGCCCAGAAATCGGCTGGGTTCGGCGCATGGCGGGGTGCATCGCTGGTGCAGCGCACATACCTTGAAATGGACATGTGGTGCGGCGTTATTTGACAATAGGCGGACTCGCCGGTGCAGCGAGCTCACTGACTCTCAGCAAACCGCGGAGCGCCGGCGCGGCGCTGCCCTAACCCTAACCCTACAACTAGCGCATCTGTGTTCTCCGCGCAGCGTTTGGTGCTAACGACTGGTCCAGCGCAGGAAGGCGATACTGCTCGCTGCTCGCTAACTCCTCGTACGAGCGTGCGGGGGAATGCCCTCCCGTTGCCGCGATGGACTTACCTCGAGGTTTGATATGCGTATGGTGGGCCGCGAGCACGCTAATATGCATGTATCAAGTTGTATGTAAATATGGTCGTGCTTCCATATGTAGAACTACATACGAGTTACCTTTTATGTGTATGAAGTGACATTTCAACTTATAGTGTTTTGTCAACGTGGGATGTTTGAGTGGGTCGAGAGACGTCTCTTCAGTGCACCACACTCAGGCTCATAATTATAGTACGTGTGACATAGGCTACCTGGGTGCCGTTTGTATTCAATGGTCCATGCTCAGTATCAACCCGCGTGAAGCCCATACCCCACAGTCCCACAATTTGCGTATTTACTATTGCTCATTCTCCTGCTCCCATTCACACATGTTAGTGTAAAATAATAACAATTTTCATTGCGTTGAACTGCAAACTTTGTTCGGGTGCTTAATGACATGATGTACATGCATATCTTGATCCTCTAGCAGTGCGATGCATCTAAGCTGCACTGTGAGATCTGGTATCGTGATGAAGACCGTGATTTGATTATTCAAAGTACATAATATACATCTACAGAGCGCGTCATTCATTACATGCAAGCCAACATGAGATGTCAAAATCTCACATTAATACTCTCCCACTCCGGAAACCCAAAGGCAGATAAGAAAAACAATGCACGTCTACCCCCCCCCCCCGCGCTACTGAGCTTGACGCTCAGAGCTTGACGCTCAGAGCTTACTCCCCCCAAGCATGCCCGAGTTCCCGCCGCCTGCACCTATCGCGAACGACGCAGGCAGCCGCATGTTCGGCTACAGCTTGCGCTTGAAGTCGCGTAGGATCGCGGTCTTGCGGTGCCTCTCGCGGAACGCGTCCCGCAGCGCGCCGATCTCGCGCCCGAAGAAGTGCGCGACACGCACGTCTACAATGATGTTGCGCAGCGCCCAGGGGATATACCGCGCGCAACAGAACAGAAAAGACAGAGACTTTGTCAGTACGCTTGCGTGCCTTATGCAAGAGACGGAGCAGACGCACCTCATAGTCGTTCTGCTCGTGCGTCGTGTTGAACAGATCGAGCGCAAGTGCGCGCTTCGCCGCGGCGCCCAAGTTCATGAAGAAGTTCTTCACCGCGAGCCTGTGATCCCCGTGAGCAGGTCGGAGTCGGGGATCCCCGCGTTGAGGATGCGCAGGAGGAGGACGAGCAGATTCGGGAGGAAGCCAGACGAGCTGGGGGCGTGCGGTGGGCGCGGAGCGAGGGCTGGCAGATGAGAGCAGATGACTGACCCCATGATTGACAACATTTTCGAGAGTCGCAATGTACGCTTTGGACACCGTGCTGTAGGTGTTCTGCAAAGGTGGAAAGAGGCCGAATTTATTTAAACGCGCGAAGGCCGCACACGTGTGACGTGGAATGAAAATGTTGTTAGAAATCCGCCGTGAAAACAGGAGATAAGCGCGCGTAAACGAAGGTGTCAGGTTGAATGCTGGAGGAAGGGAATTTTAGAAAGTGGAAAAAAAAAGATGAGTGTCACGGTGATATTCAAACTTGGAGCTGGTTCCCGTGGGCTACCATCGTCCACGATGGGGGCTTGTGGTGCAAATTACATGCGAGCGGAGGAACAGAGCAGCGGAAACCACGTCAGATCTTGTGCCCCCATATGTAGAAGTACATATGTGTTGCCTTTTCTGTATATACAGTGACATTTCACCTTATAAGGTGTTTTGTCACCGTGAGATAATTGAGCGGGGGCGTTTTTGTCGCCCGTAGACGTCACTCTGGTGCACCATTGGAATACAATATGCTGGGCCGATTCAAGATCGGAGATAGGTATGTACTCATTCTCTATTAACCACCATATTACTGATGAATTCAAAGTGACAAAATTACAGAGCGCAAAGCACATAGAGCGAAAGAGAGGCAGCTAACTCGGACTACAATAAAGGGAGACTCGGATAAGCAAAAAGTTAAAAAAGTCGTCATAGAGTGATATCCCATCTTCTTTTCTTCTGCAAATATCTTGACTCATAATGTTTAACTTTCAAGGCATCCAAAGCAGGTTGTAGAGTCTAGCCAAGTGAAAAGGGATGGGTTGGGTTTCGTTGAAAAGGCAAGTCCATTGATCCGGAGATTTATCATGTCCATGAACATTCGCAGGTCTTGGAGTCTATTTATGGGCAGGGTATCACTATCCACTATATACAAAAGCGACCTGCCTACCAAGTGGCCTTTGAAGAACTTCAGTCCCGTTCAGATGAGCCCATTGGTAACGATACAAAGGGGTTTCAGGAGCTTGAGACATCTTGGATATATGGGCCAGGCGTGCATATTCTGATGGATAAGGATACCTATGAAGTAGTGTCCATTGTGCGTATCCAGTGAGTAGCGTCCTCATCATGCCTGTGCCGTAAAACTGATGATAGCTAGGGAATACGGAGCCATGTCCCCAACTCACCGGGCAAACGTGCAGAAATGCCTCAAAACCATTATGGATTGGAGTGCTGCTGTACCGGAGATCAAAATCAACGGAGCACATAAAGGGACGGTCCGTCAGGGGCGCATGTGTGCATTGGGATACCATGGGTCCATGGAGAGCAATAAGAGTATAGTCTTTTATGCCCCTGGTTCTTCACAGGCAGCCTTCCGAATGTATGTCTTTCCAAACCTTATGGGTTTACATATTCATTCATTCTTTCCAGATACAAAGATATCAAGGACATGGATCTCCAGGACGTGGCTTTGCTGTATCGTGATGGATTAGCTACCCTTTATCCAGCTGGATTTACAAACCTCCGGGATTTCGCTGCAGAGTAAGTACTATTTCAACCAGAGCATCTCCACGACTGATCATTTGCAATAGCAAGGGTATTGTTGGCTTCACCCAACTGGATATGTCCTTTTTTAATGTGTCTAGCTTTGCCAACTCTCTTGTCATTACCCGTGAAGATTTTTCCAATTACCAACACAAGGACAAGGATGCGATCGCTGTTGCTTACGGACTTTGGTGGGCAGCCAAGCGTAATGGTAACAAGTACGAGCTAGATGCAGTATGTGACCATGCACAGATCAAGGGTGGGCAGTTTGTGTACGGTGAATATGGGTGGGGTATAGATTTCGAAAGGTATTTCTCGTGTAATTCCCATCTACCTCTAACCTGACTGTATTTCTAGATGTTATGGTCTGGTCGAGATCATGTGGAGAGGGTCTATCGATGCCCATAGTACTTGTAAGAGTATCAGCGATGATGGGATGACCAGGTTTGGTACGTCTGTTCAGGTGACCTCGTCATCGGTGCATGCATGCCGAAAGTATCACGAAGATGAGACTCGGATCATCACATATTACGACCGGATCGAAAAGAGGGATGCACGTAGATAGAGGACTACATTGGGATAGTTCTTTTCCCAAGTTTACATTGACAGTGACATGCTTCTGTACCATGAGTCCATGTACTATATTTCAGGGTGTTTTCTTACTGGTATTGTTATCAGTAAACAGAATCGCAGTACCCAATAAATAAATAGACCATTTGTACTTGTTCATCGGAGACGATACCTCCGAATATAAAAGTGATGATAAAGGCTCTTGGGGCGTGGGAAATCTTGAAACATCTTTTTCTTTTCAATCTACTTACTTGCTCTGAACCCGCTGTCTCATCCTTCTACCCAGACGGCACCATGCATTCATTAGAATGGTGTATACAAAGTATATTGCATTTCTTTTCATCCGATGAACAAATCTCTCATTCTATTCCCTAGATTGTATCGAGAGTGCTCCAGACATCAAGCTGGAAATTCTCGGGCACCTGATGGCCGTCGTGGATGTCGATTGCCTTCGGGCACTTCGACGGCTGTCTGAAGTCCGGTCTTTGTGGAAACGGCAAACGGGCTGCACGCTTTTTCAAACTTCACCGGGCAAGCACGCCAGGTTTTGCAGGGCGGTCATCCGTTTTCACAGTGTTGGACGATTCAAGACCCACCAGGCCATACAGTTTGCAAATATTACTGTGCTTCAAGTTCGTATATTCTTGAAAGTCCAGCCCCATGTAGATGATTTTGTGGCTGTATTCAAACTCTTGAAGATCCAAGATCTCGCTATCGACTGTGGCAATCTTTCTACATTCATGACGGCGGTAGTAAAAGTTTGGGCCCCCGTCCTGCCATATTTGATGATTCTCCGAATGTTCTTCAATAGGTTCACCGAAGTAAGTGATGATACACTGATATCTGGAGCTAACTTCTGATTCTTTCTTTAGGAGCTACACCATGTATCCTACCCATGGCGCGAAGATTCTTGGCAAGAAGTTCTTGGACTTTTTCCCAAACTTCGCACTCTTTGGCTCCACACTTCGCAAGTCCTCTGCCACGACCAAATTCAAAAGGAAGTTTACGATTCCGATGGAGAACTGGTTACGGTACATCCATATACGACAGTGGCCAACAAATATGGAGATCAACTAGTATCAGAGGGCGAAGCGATATATTTCCAAAACCTCGTAGTTCTGTGGGCATCGGAAAGCTCCTCCCTATCCAGGATATATTTCAACATTGGCTACGATGATCACTGGGGCATGACATCTCCGTATCTCATTGGCAGTCGCAAGCGTCTACTCAAAATGGAGGATGGGACCTGGAGCATCACGGATCTTGATCACTGGTCTTCCAATGGATCAGGAATGCTCTCCGCATATTATATTCCTGAAGACGGTCTTCCCGGTATCTTGGAGGATGACGTTGATTTTTTTGCAGACATCAATATCTATTGGTAAACGTGCTTGGCGCTATTCCGTGTTGCCCAATGCGTACATACATGACGTGTTTCCTTTTTTTTTTTGCTGTACCATACATCCTGCCTGTATCTATTTCTTGTCGTTTGACGCTTTCTTGTCGCGTACATTGTAGTATTTTGTTATTTGTATAACACACTTGGACCTCATTTGATGTATATGCGCTATTTGTGTAGTCGCTAGCATAGGGCAGTATTCAATAGAATAGTGCGTTTATAATTTACACTTGGGGTATGAAAAGTTAACGACAAGTATTTTATTTTACAACATCTCGCCGCCCGCCGTCCTGCCTCGCCCTCGACGCCCACAGTCCGGCGTTCCTGTCCCGTGTTGTCTCCGTCCCGCTTGTATTGCGCCTCCGTCTTGTGCCACCGCTGTTCCTCTTCGCTGCTGCCCCGCGCCATTCCTGTCTCGTATATCTTTCGCCCCAACTCGCCGCTGTCCCCCTTTCCACCATCCTGATTCACAGCCATCTTTGCTCTGGCGCCCACTGTCCTCCCTCCCTCCCGCTCGCCTCTGGCCAGCCACGTCCCCGACGCCTGGTCTCCACCCCTTTCTCTGCCATCCCGCCGCACCTGCCTTCATTCGTCGTCCGCATGCTGTGTGTTGCATACCCCCCCCCCCGCCTTTGGCCCTCATTTTCATCGCGACCTGCTTCAAAGGCCGCATTTAATGTTGTGTGGGTCGTGGGTTGGTCGTGGGGTGCATAGCGAAATATCCAGACCCGATCGGCGGGTTGGCGAGCGGTGCAGTGCAGAGGGAATGGTGGTGGGCCATCATCACGACGTCATGGTACGGCCCGGCGGACTTTGAAACGAACTTGGCGCGCAGTCTGTTCGTTCCAAGCACCGCCTGCTTCCCACCACTCCTCTCTCTGCGCGTGGCTCCCTCACACTGTGCTCCGTGGGCCCCGAATCCACAGATGGAACAAGCGGAACTCGGAGCACACTCGAACACACGACTCGAAGACGACGGGTCGCGGGATGACGGGTCAGTGGGCTATCAGGTGCGTATCCTGTATTTTTCATCTTTTTCATTCCCAGTATTCCTAAGAAATAACCTCGCGCAGGTGCTCCTCCGACCCATATACGCCCTAGCGCCTTGGGCCCCAACTTTCCGGTGTACAAGGGTCTTTCTGCTCTCGCCCCCACCAACGCTTCACCGACGCCTATCCATCAGCAACCCGCGGCGATTTTTCCGAAAACTTTGAAACAACGTGAGCATCTCTTATGTATCTTATTCTAGCTCTTGGATAACCCCCCACCCTGCACAGATGCCCGCTATCCACGGGCGCCATGCTGCGGCTGCAACTGTCGGCGGCGGCGTCAAGTCTTCAACAGCGGGCATGCCGATCTGCGCAGCGGAGGAAGGGCACGCCGCACATCGGTGCATTTCCGCAGCGTCGGCGCTCGACGACGAGCGAGGAAACGTGCGCCGGATATACGGGTGAGCTAAACTCGCGAGCATCCAATGTCCACGTTGATGAACCACGCCTTGGCCTCATCTAGTACGTACACCCATCATCTTCCTCTTCACCCCGTGCAGGTAAGTTTTCTATTCTTTTTATTTCAAGATCTACTCTAAAGCTGGCATTTTTTGGTTCAAGAGGTTTTCGCTCTCCTAACCCACATTCGCAGCTGATCGCTGGACGGTGGCGGAGCGATAGGTCAGTGGGTTATCAGGTGCGTAGGTGCGTATTCTCTTTTTTTTGGATCATCTTCACTTTCGATGACGCTCACCTTGTGCGACATTTTTAGGGTCTCAGGACCGTGCTACAAGCGGGCGCAGGAGGTGAGCTACCTTTTCATTTCGTTTCGGGGCGTAATCTAACCCATACATTTTTATTCTCAACATTACAGCGCAGTTCTGGTTAGGCGGCCCAGTGTACTCTGAAAAGGGCTGGACGCGCGTCCATCCAACTGCCTGCCAACGGGTACTCTGCGCCCGCGGCGCGCGGCACCCTCACTCGATGATCGTGGGATGGCTCGCGGGACCACGAAGGATGAGAAGGGGTGTATGAGCTAGGGAATATGGTGAGTCAACCATCTCTTCCGTCTTGACGTACCTATCTGAACGTCGATCAGCACCCATTTAGCAGTTCGCGGGACACCCAGGGGCGAGTGGGACGTACTTTACGCTGGGAAACGAGGTTGAACATAACAAAAGGTGCGTAAATAAATGTCCTGTCTATAAACCTACCTGAACTCGTCCCTCGAAAGACACTTCAAAATCTTTCGTTCATCCCGCTCGCAGGCGTGTCTGGTATGTATTCTGCGGCTGTCTTGAGTGATTAAGATACTCTGACACTCTCCACTCTCGCGCAGGCGATTTCCTCGGAGACACTGCTATTCTCAAAGAATCATAAACATGCGACAATTCGCAGGCGACCGGCCTGGTTTTTGTGCGTAATAGACGAGGTATAGATGACACCCAAACAAGGTACGTGAGCTGAACAAAGTCCCTCGACATCTCGCTCATTTTACGATGGCTAGTCGACTCCACACGCCGCTTCTGTGGCGTGACGGTGCTGCGACCTGCAGTGGCTGCTGTTGATATATATTCACGCAGTCGGAGTGAACGCTGGCGGCTACCATCTCATCTGTACTTTGTAACCTACGTACGCAGTGTATCTTCTGAATGTCAATAATGGATTTTGATACAGTATCGCCGGTGACGGTGACGGAGTGACGATGTCCGGCCTGATTGGGACATGTGACGCCTCGGTCATCTTAAACTCAACCATCATGTCCGAGTTCACCTTTGCCCTGCCAGGGGCCAAACCACATGCTAGGGCCACCCTCAAGAGAAGGAAAGATGCAATTGGGTTAGGGTGAGTGACCACTATCAGTAGATACATGAAACTCACCCATTTTCAGTGAAAATGAACCAGATGAAAAGAAGATAAAGAGGGCTAGCAAGCGGGGGTCTACTCGGACATACAGGTCCGTCTCTATATCTTTTAGGTTTTATTACATACCTAAAACCTTGTGTAGCACCGAAAAAGGAAACGCAGATGGGTCTCCGGTGCCTGATCAGCCGCCTGTGACCCAGGAGCTTATCCCTACCCCTCCCACCCATCCATTCGCCCTCCTCGATGATCCCAACCTGTACCAGATGGATGGCAACCTGGTGGATGCCGATCTTTCATTCGTTCCGGCGTGTGATCTGATGGAGGCTAATACCCCATCCCTTCCGCCGCCCGCTGCCGGTGTCTATGCAGAAAGACCGCCGGGGCCGATTGCCACCGAAATACTTCCGGGCCTCGGCGTCGCGATCGACCCCAGATCTCCGTTCGCCGTCTGGGGTAACGGCGACTACCTCACTCGCCTTCCTTACATCCCGGCTCCCAATAAGCCAGATGTTAATGCGCTCAAAATCGTAAGTGTTATTCTATTTTCATTTTACTGGAAGCTTACGCGTGTACTAGTTGAGCGCTCATCTCAAAGAGCTCATCCCAAATGTTCGGGACGCCCGTGGATCTGGTCACGTCGACTACTATGTCTACGACGACTACACGTCGGCCGTGGATCTAGGTGTCAAGATCAAGGAGAGTATAGCGTCTGGCCGGTTTGCTGTAGTCGAGGGCTGCCCCGACATGCACAAGATCGAGTTGACCCTCTCGGATATGATGGAGTCGCTCCACATTCAACCTTCAGAGATCTTCCAAGTCCACGGTATGTATATGTCCTCACCCATCTTCTTGATATCATGGCTTATATTCTATACAGACAGCTTACTCCGGGAGTCGAAACACCAGACACCCCAGATCTCAATGCCCCTCTCTAAGTTTGTTGAAAATCTCAAAGATCCCAATACAATCCAAGCAATCTTGGATTCTCCTTACGGCACGGGGCAGCACCCCCGGTTGATCGGGTAAGTCGTCTTTTCCATTGTTGTTTGACTATTTCTTATCGTTGGATAGTCATGTTGACGAAGGGTATATTGCGGCGGACAAGGCCCGTGGGTTTTTCAAGCATATCCCCTATGATTTGAAGGCCTCTCGTGTATGGACTATCAAGCACCATCCGCTATTCCACACGTACGTCCATCACGATGCATCTGGGACAGGTACTTGGACCTATATCTCCTCTGGAGACAAGTTTTGGGTGTTGTCCATCCCCGATTCCAATGCGGATTTCCCTTCCTTGAATGCTCTTCACAATTACAACAAAAAATTCTTGTTGGGGCATCAAGGTCAGGGATCTTGGGGATACAAGTATATGTCTACTTCGCACAAATTTTGTGTTTACGGGAAGGCTGGTGATATCATGCAAGTCTTTTCCCTTTTTCTATTTCTTGTTCATCGCTCATACCCAACATAGCTTCCAACCTCCAAATGCCTGGCATGAGGTGTTTACGCCCTCCATGTCTGTGACCATAGGCGGTCACTTTTTCACATTTGACACGATTCATTTGTCGGATGTTGCCCGACATTTCGATCACAAGAAGCCTGGGACGACAAATCAACATCATACCAGCTCTCAGCTGATCATGTGTGCTATGGTCACCCAGATGGTTCATCTGGGAACTCGGCGTATGTTTCTCACTTTTGTATTTTGCCATACTAACATTATTTGTTAGCCTATTTCCGCAAGCCATTGACCTCACTCTGTGCAATGGTCTTGAGGCCGCAGAAGTACCTTTCCCCCGAGGAAGACGGGGATGGTCCCTTGCTTGCGCAGCTTTCCGCGTACTTCAAGGTTAGCAAAATAGACTATACTGTCCCCTCTCCCAAGAAAGTCCCGAAAGGGGACCCTTCCCAACTCCCCACAGTCGCAAAGATGGCCATCTGGGGTGCTCTTTTCCTTGTTGAACACTTTTGCCTTGATCCGGATAACTCAGAACACCTGTTCCAACCGATGCCATGGTACGCCCCCGGGGATGAATTGTTGCTCACAGAGGAGAACCTGGTGGAGATGGGGGAATATATGACCAACAATGCTTGATATTCATGTATATCAAATTTATGTGTCTCTGAATATACATCTTGTGTTAGTTGCCATCCTCTTTCAAAGCCCCCGTGCTTCCTAATATGGGGATACATTTATATTTTCTAGATAAAGGCTTGCAGCACGTTGTTATGGTACACCACCCTCCACTCACACATACCTATTTGCCATCCGCCGCGCTCAAAAGATCCCAAAGCACCCATCGCCACCCTCCTCTGCGCCTCGCTCGCCGCGCTGCCTCCCACCAAACCGTGCCTCGTCACCGAGACAAAATCACCACACAAAGTCCTGTGCCTCATCACCGCTGGGGGCGCTGGGTGCAGCGTGCCCCTGACCCATGTATTTGACGTGTGTGCACGGGCGATGGGTCGCGCATGTCTTCAGAACCCACGCCGCGCGGCTGCAGCGCGACAAAGTGGGAGGTCTGGATACGGCGGTGCATCAGCGCGGGCTGAAACACAACCTGCAGAAGTGAGTGCTCACCTATGTTTGCCCCACCGCCGCACCGCAGCTTACATCCGCTCCAGCGCGCGACTTTGACAGTGTAGTCGAGGGGGGGTGCGCACGCCTGCATTGCTCATGAACACACAGAATCCACCGAGAACAACGCCGCTCCATCCGCGAGCGTCGGCGACGATGTACGTACCTGATATACATACAACGTCAGGCTGGGGAGCGCGCAAGACACGTCAGTGTACGCCGGGTGCGCAGATGGGCAGCGTACCATGCTGATGAGTCGCGTGCGCCGTTTGCATTTCCTTGCAAAGTCACGGCGCAACGCAGAGACGCTGCTCTCTCGAGCGCGGCGACGGGAACACCGAGCGTCGTGTGCGACGTCCTACAGAATGAGGTGGAGCCGTCCCCGCCGCAGAGGCGAACGGCATGGACGTTTCCGCGCAGCCTGAACAGAGAGACGCGCTCTCTCAGTGGGCGCAGAGCAATCAGCGGGACACTTACCTGCACCCGCCGCTTCTGGCTCCCACACCCGTCGTCCCGCCTGCGTCCGTCCGCCCTCCCAGCGCCCGCTCGTCGTGTTGCTGCCCGCCCCGCCGGCGACAGCGCGTCACGCCCATCTCATGGCAGCCTACCGCGAGGATCTGCGCTGTCAGTCATCAACGGCGGGCGCTGGGAGACGGCAGACGTACTGCGCGTGTGCCTAGAACGCGTGCCCCCAGCACTCGTGCCTACTGCGCTCCTCCAACCCCACGCCTCGCTGTGTACCTTTGCCAACCGTAACGATCCCGCGGGCCGCAATAGCGCCCGCCGTCCGCGCGCGCCCCATCATCTCCCTCATGCACGCCGCCTCCTGCGCTCGTGCCTCTTATTCCTACCACCCGCGTTCTCAGCACCTCGCTCGATCGGCGGAATGTCCCCAGCCGTCCCACCTCCCCCGCGCGATATCCCCCATCCTCCGTCTTCTCGCGCCCGCCTACCACCTGCGCACCGCGCCATTTTTCCCCAGCGGTCGCCGCTTGCTCGCCGTTGGCTCGCCGCCCCCCGCAGAACACTTATGTTTCTGCGGGAGGCCGGCGGCCCGCCGGTCCGTCGGACTCTGAATATGACTTGTATGCGTGGCAAGTTCATTTTCATGGTCTGTCTCTGCTACCATCGCCGCTCATCGCTCTGCCCACCTCGCTACCCCTCCTCCTCGACGTTTCCACCGTCTGGAGGTGCAATCAATCCGCAATCGACTAATGTGGGGCACGAAGAACGCCAACAACTCGAGCATGCGGGTGGGGTTAGGATGCGAGAATGAGCGGGTCGGACAAGGTGCGCATATTGGACTTGTATAATCTTTTGCTGAATTTCAGCCATAGATGTTTCAGGGTCCAGTCCGCTACTCAACCTGTGAATACATTTGAGAGAAGTAGGGGTTAGATTGCATGAAAATGTGCGTCGTTCCCTTATCTCCAGGTATACGCTGACCGTCGTATCATTTTTGCCAGTACTTTACTCTGGGTTTCCGAGCCCCGTCCATCGAAAAATAACCACCAAGGCCGCGGTAAACGAGGTATATACATTTTTAACTACTCTAATGAATTTGCTGACGTTCAATGAAGGTTCAATTTGGTATTTTTCGGCGACCTCGCTGCGGGATCTCTCGTGTCTTCGCTGCTGGGCCACTCTATGCATGGAAGCGCCATGCGTCAATCGCCGCTCAGCACGTTATGGAGGGTTAGGGTCGCCACCGAACGCAAACATACGAGGGATATCGGAGATGAGCTATTGGTACATGGTTCAGCAGAGGTGCGTTACGACTTTCGCTTGTTTCGATATTGCTGATATTTGGCTTCAGATACCTGTCAATACCTTACCTGCGGACCAACAAGGTCGCACTTTTTTGCTTGGTTGGTCTGAAGCGGGTGGCCACTGCAGACTGTGCCAGGGTTCGCGCAGCCTCAGGATACTGAGACCGCTCGGTGTCCGGTGCTTGTGCGTTGGGGTCCACTCCGCATACTGCGTTGCTCTTGCGAATGTAACGAGGTACGTGCGCTGTTTCTACCCCTCAATTCTCGCTGATTCTTTTCCTACAGGCAATGTTTCTCGCCGGTCTCGCCTTTCGGCCATACCCAAATGGATGGCGGCGATGGATCTCGCAGCCCCAGGATACACTGCATTGCTCTTGTGAATGTAACGGCGTACGTACGCTGTTTCTACCCCTCAATTCTCGCTGATTTTTTTCCTA
>KN817623.1:0-29981 GCA_000827495.1 Hypholoma sublateritium FD-334 SS-4 | reverse complement strand
GTGAATGTAACGGCGTACGTACGCTGTTTCTACCCCTCAATTCTCGCTGATTTTTTTCCTACAGGCAATGTTTTGTCTCGCCTTTCGGCCATACCTAATGGATGGCGGCGATGAATCTCGCAGCCCCAGGACACAGAGTCCAATTGTACTCCGCGTTGGTGGGTGTTTGTACACTTTATGTGGGTTATCCGTGCTCACTTGATATCATAGTCGATGGACTGGTACCCCTCGTAGTAAGCTCGTATGACTCGACGTACTATATCTACTTTTCAATATATTCTATCCGTCTTTTGTAGCGCCGAGGCTACCGCATCTCCATGTGTCTCTACCTTGTTTATCATCCATCTGCCGGCACGCGGTGTCTCTCGCTGAGTTGCGCAGATGGGCATTGGATGTATTCGTGGACTAAGGTATGTGGATTGGCCGTACGCCCTGCGAATATCTGCTGACCGACTGCCTACGTGCAGATCTACTCCACGTTCGCGCTGGGGATATACTCATCGCCGGTCCTGGTAGCACGTTTACTTGTCGCGGCTTTGCGATTGCCAAACCCGGCGCGGTTTCGAAGATGGGTCAGTCGATAAACGCGTGGCGCGCCCTAGTTCTTTTTTGGCGACCTGATGGGTGGATCTACGAGCACCGGTCTCGCGAGCACCAAGTAGGTAATCGCATCGTTGTTTATGTACCTGGCTTCTGGCTTATCGCGCACACAGGTTCTTGCCCATGCGTACGCTGCAAGAAGCTCCACCCGTATTTCCGCCTCATCTCCGCCCCGGCTTGGACATCTTATTCGCTCTTCTGTACGGACTTGGAATTGTTGTACTATCTTTCGCGTCCATCTTCGGGTACCTCAGCCACTTGCAACGAGCGTCATTTTGCTATCACTTCATCTGTATTCATGATAAGGATGCATGGTGTACAATCGCCTTATGAAAACTCGAGTATCGCAGATCTATCTGCGGATTACTAGGTACGTACCTCTTGTGTCTCGCCGTTAAAGTACCGACTCCAACAATGATCTCAGGCCCGACACACGGACAGAGGCAGCGGGGCAAGCAGCGAGCTCAGGTGAGTACATGCGTGTTTCTGCATGAACGCCGTGCTTATTTCAAGTATCCCAGGCGCTCACGGCGCCACAGCGTGTATGGAACGGTGCTGGGCCGGCGAGAGTGCATCCGCACGGCGGATACGAAATAGAACAAGTAAGTACAAAATACAAGACTTTACGCACCGTGAAGCTCATCATATAAAAGCTACATCACCGGCGCTAATGCGAGCCGCGCCGCCGACTAGAGCTCTGCGACACCACATGTGTGTCCTATCCATTAGGTTCAAACCTTGCGTCAGCGGGCGCTCGACACGGGATTCCCATCATCGTTGCATACCCCATTGTCTTTCCAAGGTATGTATGTTTGTGTCATATCCCTTCCCGCGCCACTTCCTGACGCCTTCACAGGAACGTTTCCTAGCAACCGCTGAATTAAGAGAATGTCAAACAAGGTACGTACATTGTCTTGTCATACAAACCTCGCTAACAATCCCAGCTGTCCGCGCAGAGGTCAGACCGTCATGCAGGCACTCCATGACGCTCGAACGCGGGTTCTAGCACGACGGCCCATAACTGCGGGCTGAAATACATAGCAGGTCAGTACACATCAGTGAACCTCTGCCACTGTTCCTCCGCTCACGTCCTGTCCAGACCCGCCACACTTGACGTGCGTACAAGGACCGCGCGTGCATCCATGGACGTCCGTCGCGATGGGCGCGAGCTGCTGCGGCAGGCGCTTGGGGCGCCGGATCTCAGCATACGGCATGCCATACTAGAGTGCCTGTTGAACTGTACGTGCAGCGGAGAGCGCTGTGTGTCTCTTCGCGGCGCCGTCGACTACGGCCTACAAACCTGGATACGGCAGACCACACCTTTCGACGTACGCTGCGCAAGGCTTGTCAGTAGCAGCGGGCGGGCGATTGGCGGCGCGCGGTTCTCTTGAGCACGCGGTGCGACGTGAACAACACCATGCCGGTAAAAATCTGGAAGGAATGACTTGGGAATGACCCGAAACTCAACGACCCGACGAACGCCCCCCAAGCGGAAAAGCACTGCTGAAAGAGCATCTCCCGCTCGGAATGATCGTCCAAACCTTATTCTAGCACCGCGCCCCGCGGCCGTTTATGTTGGCGACATCCACGATCTCTGCGCTTACCCAAGACGTACAACGAGCTGGGTCGGGACTGCCGTCGAAATCCTGTAACCGGATATGCTGAGAAGAATACCTTGCGCTCGCTCGCGACGGAATAATCACCCAACACTCATCTCTCTGCTCGTATTAAGATATCCCAGTATACTGCCAAACAAAGTATACCTATACACAAACCCAGAAAACACAACGTATATCGCGTGCCCCACCACCCCCCCGCGTGAAGCCCCTCTACACGGCGACCCAGCCTAGCCGAAGATAGGAAGCGTTCCTGCTGCCCAACCTCTCATTCATGGTCGTTCTCGATTTATTCTCCTCCCTAGTTTTCCTCCTCCCGATACCCCACGACGAGGCCACCACCGATCGAGGCGCGTCCCGGCGCCAGACAGCTACACGTTGCTTGCCGCTTTCGGATCGACGTGTCGCACACGCACACCTCCTAACATTCCAGCGCCTCTATGTAGTGAGCCGGTGCGATCGTCGAACACCGGATTTCTCGAGGGTTGTTCATTACTTACATATGTTGGGATCATTATCGGCCCACCGGACACCATCGACTAACGCCGCCACCTGATTTCTTCGTCTTCAGCTTTCCCAAGAAGACGCACCGACAAAGATCTGGGTCAGGACTGCCCGCCGAGACTTGAAAGCCTGTAATCGAGCCGAAAAGCAAAGAATATCTTCCCTTCGAATGCGACGGAATGAYCACCCAACGTCCCAGTCTAGCGTCTGACTCGTCTCTCTACTCGCATTATAATACGATACAACCGCGGATTCAGGTACACCGCCAAATAAAATATACTTGTACACAAACCCAGAAAACATTTTACATCGCACCCCCCTGCGCGGCTGCGCCACACCACACTCCGACGCCCGGCCTCAGCACACCGAATCCGCGTCCGCGCTCCCGTCCCCCCTCGAATCTGCCAACGACTCGATCTGGACTTGTATCCCGCCAAGACCCTGCATGACAAAGTTGTGTCAGTAGTAAGTACCCACCTGGGGTCTACCGCGATGGCAGCGCATTACGCACCTGTGCATAACGTTTGCCGTCTCCCAACCCCGCAGACCGCACGGCCGCGGCCGCCCGCCTCCCCTGCGCACTCGCATACGCACTCGCCGACGCGGCGTGGAAGGACAGCGTCGTCGACGTCACCTCCGACGCGGACGACGCGCCCGCCCGCGGGCCCTTCCGGCGAGGGCGCGAGTTCAGCGTCGCCATTAGGGAGTTGGAGTACACTGGTGTTTTCGGCGTCAGTTCGCGTTGTAGAGAGGGAGAGGGAGAGGAAAGGGGGGCGTACGGTTGCCGACGATCTGCGAGAGCGCGAGGGAATACAGGTCCGCGGGGTGCGTGAACACCTATCATCCAATGCGCGGTTAGCCTTTAGGTGGGGTCTCGCCCATCGGGCGGCGCGGATGGCGAGCAGCGTACATACCAGCACGGCGGACGTTATATGCACAATGCTGCTCCAACGCATGAGCGCGCCCCATGCAGAAAGCACACGCAAGTACTGACCTCGTCAGGATCCCATTGTTGATCGCGTACTTCATCAGGCGGTCGATTATCTTGTCCGTCCTATAATATGCACACGGCGCGTCCGAATCAACCCATTCAGAGAAAAAAAAAATTGGCAGCGCTTAGGGCACGCACTGTTTGATCCCCGTGCGCGCTTTGTTCAGGTAGTAGCTCAGGACGCCCGCGACGAGCACGTCGACGAAGGCGCCGATGATCAGGATGATTTGGGCGAGTTTCTGTATTTATAGAGAGAGGTGGATGAGCGACCGCTGACGTTGTTGTGGGAGGACCGAGGACTCACGTCGGGGGCGCCGACCATGCTCGCTATCAGGGGGTGTTTGAACCTGCAAGTCGCGATAGTCAGCATGATTCTCTTCCCCACCCAGAGCGTGGCTTACAGTTCGGTAGTCAGCGCTGAGGGGCGTCATAATTAAAAATTCAGCATATCCTGTCCGGAGCGCGGGACTATAAGATAATTCACCAATTGCAAGACCTTCAGACGAAAGTCAGTAAAATCATACAACAGCACGGCGAATTGAGATACCGAAGTTCGTAGACGATAGTACAACCTGGGTGACGGGATCTCGTTGAGAGCAGGTATCTCTGGGAGTGAAGCAAGCGTACCACAAGAATGGGAACGAGCAGCGTCCGATCGGATACTAGGTCGGATATTAGTTAACTTAAGGGTCATTTTGGCATATTAAATGGCCCTACCATAATATATTCGCGTGGCATAAGCCAGCTGGACGAGCAGGACGATTAATCCCTGCAAAAAGACACGCCAATATCCGAGTAAGCACTCCAGACAAAAGGTAAGACAACTCTGACACACTGTGAAAAGGAACCCGATCTGCGCATATGGCGTCGTGGGTCATGATTATCGTCATATGGCGCACGCAGCGCATTTTACTCACATTTACCGACCTGTCCCAGAAAGAATGTCGGAATAGCGTGATTTTGAGAAAACGAGCAACGTACCACACATCCGTGAGCAGGCCCAACGGGTTCGCATAATTATTTATCAGATAGTGATATACCACATGCATGCTCAAAGCAGCATGCACGAGCTCGAGAACTCTATTCGTTAGAATGAGCATCAGCGATAGAACTGACGGCGATACCCGTCTAAGACTGACAAAAGTGCAAGAACCTAGTATTTCGGTCCAGAATAAGCAGGCATTCAGATGTCAGGCGGAGCACAGAGACTCACTGCTCCCTTGACCGGGAGTCTGTCCTCGTACTCTCTGAGATATATATACGTCTGTCGGGAAGCATCCGGGTAAGCAACAATCGATGCCATTGAGCACGGACCAGATCACCTGAACACAAGTTGCACCGAGCAGCCTGTACAAAAATCAGTCGCTCGCATTACGGCGCAGACAACGCGGGCCGTACACATTCGTGACCATCGTGCCAACCAAATAGGCCCCAAAGCTGGGGCCAAGATCAAGCTTGAAACCGAAGAAAGACATCAGGGGAGGCAACAGGCGGGAACAGGGGCGCAGCGCATGGGACGACCGAAGGCCAAGCTTTTTATGTTGTCTCCTCGAGCACGTTTGGACGACTTCGGAGGGTACTTTGGGCTGCACGAGTAGAATGGGAGCAGCGCCCTCTATCATCCGGGCATGATTGATCGACGCTCATGGGTACCCATTTATCTGTAGTTGCCAGGCTGCTATATTTAGTATAACCCGAGGATGAGCGCAAGGATGCGAGAGCGGCGTCCTCCATGTCCCCAAAGTGTGAAAAGAAGACGCGATGAGCGCGTTAGATATTTCAGAATATCTATAAATCGTCACTCCAAAGCGTAGACCAAGGCTTGCACAGCCGCTCGTCAGACACAGGGGACTAAAATTAAAAAAAAGTCCCACCGAGGAGCCTTCTCTGTCGATGTCGCCGACAGGTGTCATTCGAACCATATTGCAGACGTCCGCGGCCTGCGAACAACATGCGAAAGTAGGCGGTGATTTTACTCGTTGGACACGAGCGCTGACATGTATCGTTCCCTCGTGAGTTGGATTCCGGTGGACACAAGTCGACAGCAAGTTTCCAGTCCTTCAGTTGACTCCTGACGCATTTTTGGCGCACTTCATTCCCACATCAGGCCAACACAGAGGTAGATGGGGATTTTTCCAGGCTTTATAGATATCCAGAGATCGAAGAAGATAGGGGAAGGTCCACAGAAGTGGAAGATACATGGGCGCAGAAAAGTGTTCAATCRCGGGCGGCTCGTTGCCCATGAGTGAGAGACAATCAGGACCACGGGCAGGCCTCCGCGGACGATGAGCACAACTAGCTCGCTGACTCCCAGTCCAGGAGTTCTAAAGGTATCTTAAGGTGCAGGCTTCGACCAGTCAGAGCCGAACCCTGAGTTGGGTGACAGGGAGATGACAGAAACACAAGGCGAAAATGACTCTGACGCCGACTGACGTTCTGCCCTCATTGAAGCTCCGATACATCGAGCTGTAGCCTCCGGCATTGCGCGGCAAGGCTCTCGAGAGTCGATATCAATCACGCAAAACACAACTCCGATCTTCCACTAAAAGATTCAAATTTCGGACGAGGACGCTGGTTTTAGGGCCGCGGTTCTCACATATCAATTCATTTCAGACCACAATTTATGAATCGCGCATTTGTTGCGCATTAAATATACCTGACTTGACTACAAACTTATGATATGTAAAACATCGAAGTTAAAGACACACATACACTGATTAAATGCCAACGGACACCCATACCTCCCAGCCCAAAATCATTCTGCTTCAAAAAAATCAGTGGCTCCCTAATATCTTCCATTCGAAACTTATATACTTACAACGGAGTCGTCATCCAAGGTCGCGGTCCGGTGTCTCCTTCCGTCTTTCTTCGTATTATAAATTATAATAYAACCGCAGATTCAGCTACACGGTCAAAACATATACATAATGATAGAGTAAACCCAGAAAATACAACTTATGTTGGGCGCCCCCCACCTCCCGCGCTGTCCCATCCCAATGATACTCAACACGCCGACTCCAAATCGCCGTTCGGATTTCTCAGCGAATCGATCTGGATTTGTACGCCGGCGYGATTCTGCAGCACMGAGTTATAMTATGTAAGTGACGGCCCCATGTCCAAGTCGATGTTAGCGAGCCAATATGCTACTCACCTGCCCATATCTTTTGCTGTTACTCGACCCAGTGGAGCGCATAGGAGTGGCTGTGCGCCTCCCATCCGAATTCGCAGTCGCACTCAAGTTCGCCGAGGCAGCATGGAAGGACAGCGCAGTCGAGACCACATCCGACACGGATTCGCCCGGCCTTTGTCCCTTGCGCCGCGGTCGCGAGTTGAGCGTTGCCATCAGGGAGTTGGAGTACACTGTAGAGACGCGGGTGTTTTGTTAGACATTGTAGTTGAAGTCACAGAGACAGTAGTAATCGCCAGGCTTACAGTTTCCCACTACCTGTGAGATAGCGAGAGAATAYAGGTCGGAGGGGTGGGTAAACACCTAGATGAATGGACCGGTTAGGTGGGGTCTGCGCCCGTCAACAGGTGCGGAATTTTGAACTACATACCAACACGGCAGATGATACATGCACAACGCTAGCGTAGACACATGAGTAACGCCTCACCGCCAGAAAGCAAGTGCGCTGACCTGGTCAGAATCCCGTTGTTGATCGCATACTTCATGAGCCGACGCGTTGTGCGGAAGTTGACAGCAGTGGGTCGAGCCCATCGGCGGATCTTTGGTGGCAGGGCATGGACAACTCTGCACCTCCTGGGGCGGCTCGGTGCTCGCGCTGAGATCGGCGAGGTCCTCACCCGTCTGCGCCAATCTTGTACCGCCGACGTCATTTTTACTTTCAGTCGTTGGCGGCGGCGCTGGGCGGTGGAGATGCCCATCATACGCGTGTTTGAACCTCGGGCGCTGCGGTCGTGGATTATTCAGCGCGGAGCACGCTGTGCGGCGGGGTGGAATCGTTGCTGCAGCTTGGACACTCTGCACCCGCGTCCCATTATCCAGCGTCGATGGAGCGCCTTCCGCCCATCAAACGGGCTGCGACGCGACACACGGACCTTGCGACACATCAGCGACGGCGGCGCGCAGGAAATAGCTATGCGTACCGTGTATTGGGATACGTCTGTCGCGCCAAGGGCGTGGCGTTGAGAAGGCTGAGCACTCAGCAGGGGTTGCATCAGGCGCGCCGGGATGGAATTCAACAAGGCACGTACCTCTGTGTTGTCATGCGCACTGTCCTCCCGTCTCACAATCGCAGCAGGACACTTTCTAGCCACTCGGACCGCAGTGTCGCGCGTCGCATAACCAGCCACGGCGTCGGCTGCAGCAGTCGAAGATGGGCGTTAACCAAGGCGGCGCATCAGAGCAAACAGAGGAAGTTTAGTACGTACCGGGGACAGATGGGAGCAAGAGGATGGGCGCAATCTGGGTGACGGAGCGCATGTAGTCTACACTGTTGTTTTCATTTGGCTAATGTAGTGTTAATGTTTGTTCTGACCTACGGTGGAAGGGCGATAATATTCATACTAAAGCCAAATGTGTGCGTTTGCGCACCAAATGTAATGTATCGCCAGTAAATCACATCTGCTTGTGAGACCAATGGGAATTATCTGGTGCAGTCGTGTGTCTAAATATGGGGGTACAGCACGGCTTTCCACATTGGGTGATACACGCTCTCTCCGCAAAGCCAACAAGGCGCGCAAATGCCATACTGTATACCATATGTGCGGATGCAGGACTCTTCTACATTTGTAAAGTTCTCAACAATCTACATGTAAAACATACACGAGTCGATAAAAAAACAACTGCGGCAGATAAGAAAAGTACTGGACAAGTAAAAGATATGAGAACAAGGAAAATATGCAGAGAGTACACTCATAATACTTCAGTGCTCCCTTCCATCCTCCCGAAGGACATTTTCCGCGTCGGTTATCTTCTGGATGACCTTTTCTCGACCCATGGAAAGAGCATCCGGAACTGGCCATTGGAACGAGTACACAACGGTGGTGACGCGAGGATTGACGGGCTTTGGTGGGTCAATGATAGTGAAACCCATCAAAACAGCGGGAAACCCGTAGGAGAGCCGCTGCAAGAGTGACTCCGAGCATTCAAGGGTGTGGGTACTTCGTGTGGAGGATCCGACGTATTCAACCTTGTTATGTAGACCTTGACCGCGATTTCTGACCCGTCGCAGAATAACATGCAGAAACTGATTATTTGTGCATGAAAAGAGGGCTTGACTCTCGCCCGTAAGGTGGTGGAACCTCTTGAAAAACTGCATGGTCTCGAGTGCTAGCAAACGGTATAGGTCTCGATGTTGATCCATGTATGCGGTAATGAGGCGTTCATCATATGCCGCAGCAGACACAGATGTACAATGCTGCTGATGGGCAGGCCAATCGGCCCTCTGACAAAGAGTCCCCTGTTCGAATAATAAGTAGATGTTTGCCTTGACACTGGTAAATACGAACACAATACAATTGGACTTTACACCTGCTGCATTTGCGCAGCGCGCTAATGGTGGTGCACCCATCATTACCACACTTTTTCATGGTCTCTTGTGGTGTATCAAGTTTGGACATGGCGAGTTGACTGGGGGTAGCAAACTGGCGACCCATTTCATATACCAGACGCTGACCCCCATTCCCGCGCAGAAGCAATTTGCATCTACCTTGATTCAGAAGGTGAATTTAGATAGAAGAGAACAGAGCCCCTAGATTCACTAGATGATTCGATGATTCCCCAGGAGGGTGGGTTGAAGCATCATGCCACGTCGGTCTCAAACATCTACCAAAGAGACTTGACGTAGCTCTATTGAAACTTGACACGAAACAAGTGGTAAACAAATACAAAATATAAGAGACAATATGCGTCTCAAGCAGTATTTCGTGGACTACATGTAACCATTAATTGAAAACTTGATAGTAATATATATTTACTCACATTCTTCCAGCGACTTGAAGAGTGTTTTCCGCTGTCCTTATGCTTTCGACAACCCTGGCAATGCCAATACTGTTCATAGTGGATTCTGGCCATGGGAAAGTATATGTTATGGTTGTAATTCTCTGCTCGTCCTGGCTGAGAGGGTCATAAACTGTGAAGCCAATCAAGACTGCAGGGAATCGGGTTATGAGGCGTGGGATAACGTCGGCTGCTACCTCTAGCTCAGAGGTTTGTCGTACGGATGCATCAGTGAACTTGAGCTTGTTATGGCTACCCCTTGCCGACGAGTTGACCCGCTCCAGAATGACATGTAGAAAACGAGCACTGGACTGTAAAAATGCGGTTCGCTCCCTTCCCGTGAGGTGCTGGTACACATTGAAAAAATTCATTGACTCGAGCGCCAGCCTGACATACTTGTCCCGGTGCTTGGAGATGTATTTTGCCAATATCCGGTGATTCGGAGAGTCTCTATATGCAGGCGTACACCATTGGCGGTGAGTATTCCAGTCGAGTGTCTGGCATTCAATGCACTAGAAAATAAATTTAATATGTAATATGAAACGAGTTTCGCTGCGACTGACACAATATGACCGAGCCTTGCATCCACTGCACTGCAATAATACACCAGTAGACGCGCATTGAGGGTTTCCACAATGTGTACCAGTATGGGTGGGTGTGGACAAAGGGGTGCTGTCTGCCATATGGATAGACGAGGGGTGTGAGTATGCACACACGTCGTCCTGCTACCCACCCATTTTATTCGGTTATAAACAGGCATTAAATGGAGTGGATTTCTCTAGAAGAATATCCGAGTTGGAAGGGCTAGGTACAAATCCGGAGCAATGACAGGGAAGAGAATCTAGTTGATATGAGGCAGGTAATAAGGTGTCTCTGATTCTCCGTTGTACATCTATATAATAAACTGAACTGTCGTGCCATGATTCTCTAGGTATGTAGAACCTTGCTTGTGATCTGATCGATGCACGGCCGTGCATGGGTTATTTTCTAGCTTGGACCTATATGCGCATTATCAGCAAATAAGGCACAGACGCATGGCAGATTCGGAGGAGCGCGCAGATGCTCACCTTTCCGGAGTATCTCTCCCTGGCGCTGGCAAGTCCCACTCTGCGTTTGACTGGCGGGACCATTATTAACCGTGATTTGTTGAGGTCGGCGTCAATGGATGCGCGAGAGCTCTTGGACTGCATTGTTTGAAGGAGTGTGCACAGTAGCACCGCCGGCTTCGGTTCTAGAACCAGGCCCATACAATGCCTATGAGGCCCCATACCTCAGATAGGGTGAGCAACACCTGGATATTGGTTCACAGTATAATATATACGTAGATGCATGAAATCATGCTGGTGAGAGTACCCGTGTATCCAAGTATAGATATACGGCATGTATTTCTAAATATAGGTACACGATCTAAACCCATCCTCGAGTAGGATACCGGGGTATAGCAGCCTGTCCGCAGCTGACTATCCAGCATTGGACAGGGTGCCCCACCCGCTCACATCCATGGGTTCTAGGGGATTCTAAAGCTAAAGGCTGTCCACGTCGGGCGTGGTGTGCCTGTGTTTTGGGCACACCCAGCGCCGCCGCGGCTGCTGATATCCACAGATGGACGTGCGGTGCGGTAAAGGCTGGGCAACGGCGCCGCACGACACGCCTCCCGCCGCTGATGCATATATGCCTGGGCGCTGTCGACGGGCCCGTGTACCTATTGACGACGGTGGGAGTGCCAGGATATCCATCCAAGACCATCCAATACACGTCCAGATCGGTTGGCGCTACACCAGAGCCACAGGACGTGTACCAATGTCTTGTCAGGTCACCGCACCCCTAACCGTGTCGAGCGATGTGGTTGTGGTTCAGAATGAACCAGCGTTAAGTTTCGGCGCACGCGTAAGTTCACAGGGTACTATATATAGATTTACCCGTGACTTTGCGTAGCTTTCGTATTCAACGAGGGATTTCGGGGCAGGGTTTTCCGACAGAAATATGTCAGATACCTCTGCAGGGTACACCAAGGCAGCGGGCCACCTTTGTACATTAACTGCAAAGGTCCCCACGCTCCCATCCACGCCCGCCATTGTCATCGCCGCCGCCGCCGTCTTCCCGCCGCTGCGCCCCTACCGTCGCCGCTACGCTCGACGACGATGATGTCACACGCCGCCTCCGCCGCCCTAGCCGCCGTGCCCCGCCACCGCGCGCGTGCTCCCTTCAACACCGCCCCAGCGTTCCGCCCCACCCGCGCCCGCCTGCATCCACGGCCCGCCTTCTGCGCACGCCGTCGCACAACCCCCGCGACCCCACTGCCCCGCCGTCCCCCTGCCGCCTCTCCCATTGTCGCACGCGCTCGCCGCTCCCCTCGACCCACGCTTGAACGCCGCCGCCGCCTCGCGTAGTTTGCGCGCGCGCCACTTTCCATCGTGCTGCACCTCGCCGCCGCGACCGATCCCCGCACGCCCACCTCCGTCGCTCCTAGATACCGATGGTCGCAACGCTCGCGCCATCCTGCCCGCGTTCGCCGCCCACTCGCCCATCCCGCGGGTGCTGCTGCGCTCCATTATCGCAGTGCGCACAGCAGCCGGTCGCGGCTCATGCGGTCCGCCGGTCCGGCGGACTTTGAAAGGACTCGTCAGCACGACGAGCCCTTTCTTCCTTCAACTTTCACCCCCACCGCCGCCCCCAATCCCATCGTCTGTGCCCCACCCTCTTATCTTCGCGCAAGCTCTCCACCGTGGCCATTGACGGACACCACACGCCGATCGGATCCCATCGACGCACCACCAGCGGGTCTCGAAGGTCATGAATGCGCACGGCACTCGAGCGAGGACGAGGTGGGCGGTACACGGCGCGTGGGGGAGATGGGCGTGGGTCAACATAGGATATAAAGGTGTGTGACTGGTACTTTATCTCTACGTTATTCTGACTCTTCCCAGCAGGGTGACGCCCCCATGATAAATCAGAGGCGCTGCCTCTCCTCGCCCTGTGGGCTGCATCACCTCCATCTGCGAGGCCATCGCCACGGAGACACAAGAAACGCTGCGCGTTGCGGCTTTCAAATACTGCCCTTGAACCGAATACATTCGCCCAGTGGACGACACGCGAAGAGGAGCCGCGGGAGACAGGTTAACACAGGTGATTTTTTTTTTCGTATATATGCTCGGGCAGTGTTGATATCCGTGCGCAGATACCCTACTTTTGTCGTGCCAGATTTGCACCACGACGACGGGCGCGGTTGCGAAATTCTGCGCAATTTCGGCGTATTCGACGCCGTGCAGGGGGGGGAAAAAGCATCGAGTACAGTAAGTTTTTACTTTTATATCTCAAAATGTACGCTAAGGGTGTATCTCTCTCAGCCAAGGCCCCTGCGCGACTTTGAATATCACGACTCCTTTCGTGGGCTTAGCAGGTAAGTAAATTTTCGTACTTCATTATTTTCCTCATGTTTGTTAATATAGCTGGCCTTGTCTTCTCCCTGCCGCGGGCACCAAACGACGTCGCCAAAAGACAAACTCTACGACAATTCGTCATCGGCCACGATATTTGCAGGGCGTGGGTGGTACGGAGCGATCCTGATTGCGGTGCGTATACACCGCAAACCTTTTGTCTAGATCTCACTGACGTTTGGATACAGGCTGCGTATATCAATGCGCGCCTCATCCGCATTTGACGACCACACAGAGGGACGGATTCACCCCTTACGACGAAGAGCGCACATGCAAGTCAGGTAAGTACGTCCCATTTATCATCGTGAACGTGCTGACCTTTTTTGTTATAGAGTCCCTTGCTACCTCACGAACCAGCTCTGCAGCCGACTAATACAAGTAGGTAAGTTTATGTCATATACTCGTCTACTTTTTGTTGAGGACGCTGAAGGGTTCCGCTTCTGTAGAGTTAGTAAATGTAGCTAATATCAATTTCATTGCATAGTTTCGGTCCATATCGCGGCGACAGTCATTACAAACAGTGATCGGCCTCGCAGTCAGGTATGTATCTATTTGTTATCGTTAATATATCAACCCATTTTCGATAATCGCATCAGGCGCGTCGGTCTGTGGAGGGTGTCTCTCCACCCCGAGCTCACGCGATAGCGGAATGGCAGAACCCCAAGTCCACATGTGCTCCGCGACGCGCTTTGTCGCTTGGTGCAAAGGTGGGCAAATTCGGACGTCCGCATCGAATTGTAGCTTATTTTTGACCATAGATGTCGCGCCCACTGCTACGTGCAGACATTACACCTCATCACGACTGGGTTGTTCATCCGATGATACAGGTATGTTTAAATCTTCCCGTGTACTCTACTGACTACATGATTGCGGATAATTTACCAGGTAGTTCCGTCGCGACTCCAAGCCGCGCAGCGCCCGCATCACCGCAGATGGAATCAAGAGGTCACATGGAATGTACGAGGCCGTATTTTGGTAAGTTTCTTGCTGTAACTGCTTACAAATGGTCCTCGAACACAATCGCAGATCACCAGAGACACGTACCGCTTAACGCTCGAAGATTACTAGCCGGCTGCGCACGGAGACAAGCCCAATCGATTCGCAGGGAGACAGTCGGGGGTGGGCATTTCGACCAGGTGCGTCCGCTTGATGTATTCGCTCAGGCCCCGCTGACTATATATTTCCACCGCAGACTGCGTAATCCGCGCAGGCGCTGCGGATTATCTCGAGTCATCTCGTCCCGCGCTCCTTGCCCTTATCCACCAACCCATCGCCGAACTGCGATATGCCACAGTCCATTCGTGGTCTAGGTGTGTCGCGTTTTCGTGGGTTACTCGCCGGATGTCCATGACAGTTTTTTGGTTACAATACGGGTGCGTTTAGGTGGTTCGTTTATGCGAGCCTTGCTGAATTCTTCTATCGTTAGACCGGGAGCAACGTTTGTTTCGCGCCCGCTTCTTCGTCTGATACCATCTGTCGCGCCATCGGAGGCATACCTTGCTTGCATGGCCCATCGTAACGACTCTCGACAGTGAATTGTATAGAATAATCTGTAGATTGTGTCCAGTGGCGCGTGGTAAGCCATATTCGTTTATCAGTGGGCATGGGCTGACCTCACGCTACAGGTTTTAGGGTAGCCCACATTACTCAGCTCCGAGCACGTACCATTACTGTATTATTATTTTGTAAAACAAGTGGTCAATAAATATTTATCAATTTCTGTGCGTCGTCGTTGCTCCCGAGTGTTGCCGCTGACGTTGCTTAGTACCGCTGTCGCTGCCGTCGCATGATGTATCGCTGAATTCTCCTACAGGTTTTGTGCATTGACAGGTTCTCATAGGCGCGGCCCATCCGCAACTATCGCATGATGAGAACTCGACGCAGGGCCAGGTAATGTCCGTATTCCTTTCTTTCAGATCACTTACATATCCACGGTTAGGACATTGAAGTGGGCTCCTTTCGCCCGCCCCGCTCACCCATCGATCAATCCCATCGCCATCGCCCTTTGTCGCAATACTCTCGAACATCCTTCAACGCCTCGGCGAAGTAAGGTACCTCTACAAACACAAATGAACCGTGGGTTGCGATAATGCCGGCGGACGTCCAGATAGGTAAGTGTATTTCATGCATAACTCGCTCAGCCAAAAGTAACCGAGCCGAGTCAGAGTCGAGTTGCATCCTGGGCGAGTACACTACACCAGCGCGTGTACAACTCATAGCCACTCTTTCTGCCCCGCTTATCGCGTAAGTACATCAAATCTACATATTTCGGGCGCCTGTACTAACCGCCCTCCGTTTTCTCATACAGTAGGCGCCGCATCTCTTCCGCCTTCCGTCCCTTGGGATGAATCCCTCCCATCTCCCGTCCCTCGCCCCGTTCGTCGTCCATGTAAGCACTCCCTCTGTGCGCCAAATAAGCACTGGACAGCGATTCAACAGTGCGCAGGACCTTGTTGCGCGGTGTGCTGGGACTCGCGCTCATATTCGTCGTTTCAGCGCGCATATGTGACGCTCACGCCCATCTACATCGCCGCTGCCTCGCTGGCGCATAGGAAACGATGGACGCCCTTCATGCCGTCCACCGGCGCCATTGGAACGTATCCTGGCGTGCACTACGTCAGGTGGGCCGAGATAATGTTGGGTGAGGTGTGTACCGTCTTCTTGTCATTTTCTAACCCTAACCCTAAACTCCAGTAGAACCCACGCAGGTGTGCTCAAGTCAGACCACCACGCTCGAAGAACTCGACGTGACGACAGCGCAGGCTGCGCAGCGCATGTCCACAACACCCGCGCCATGCCGCGTTTGTCGACGATGGGCGACTGCACAGCTCGTTACATGAGCGCGGGCTCAAGCACAGCCAGCAGATGCATGCACCTGCTCTCTGAACGCCGCCGCCGCCTCGCGTAGTTTGCGCGCGCGACGGGCGGGGTCCGTGCTTGCGACGGCGGTGCGCCTGCTTCCACGGGCGGCGCGACGTCCACGTCTCCGTACGTGGGTTGCTGTGGCGAGCCCACGCTCGACGGGTGGGCCGTGCTTGTGACGGCGGCGCGATGTCCACAGCTCCGCGCATTGCCAAAAGACGCTAGATGCACGGCACGTCAGTATGCGGAGCCCGCGGATGGAGCACATGGGTACCTTGGGAAGGGCGTGCAGTATCTTTGAAACACATAGAATGGGTCTCCTGCGTCCGCGGGCGTCAGCGGTGGCATCACACAGGACCCGTTCGAAGGCGGTATGGAGGATATATCATATACATCTTGACATGTTTTGGTAGAATTTTTCAGACTCCAAACTTGGTCCGACATGTTCTGTGTTTCTCTATACACGTACATATATTTGCGTGTACCTATATATAGAAGCTCATATTCAAACGATATCAAGATAATTCCATACCATGAAGCATATCGTGCTCCATTTCCGCCTTCACCTTGTCCGTGAGTACCAATTTATCCCCTGGGTTATACCATGGTATGGGCGTGAATAAAAAGTCTGTCGATATCAAGTCAAAGTTGAAATGATGAGCAATGATACGGGCACCAAGTATTGCGGCCTTTGTGACAGTAGGGAGGCGGGTATGATCGCCACCCTTGAACACGCGCGATTGGCTTTCGGCGGGTCCATATTTCCCCACTACTTCAGCGAGGTAGACGGAAAGGTCAGCGAGCAGGTGTGCATCTCTCTCCTCATTTGGCAAGAGGTAGAGATGGGGTCTGAGTATCATCCTACAAAGGGATATGAGAGGTTTACGGTAGTAAACTAGAAGAACAACATTAGTGCGATATCATCAAAACAGGTGAGAAACGTACCTCGAGACCCCAAGTGTGGCATGCGGGTGACCATGGCGGACATGATCAATTGTGCGCTTGCGTCGTGCTGGTTCACGGAACCAGAACTCTTGACATCGAAATAGCGGGCGACGTCCGAGAAATGCATAGTGTCGTAAGAGTAAAAGTGGCCCCCTACGGTGATGGACTTGCAAGGTGTGAACACCTCGTGCCATGCATTGGGAGGCTGGAAGCTGTCCAAAGATGAGTAATGCGAGAGAACCACGAAGAAACACGTACATGATATCCCCGGCTTTTCCGTATATGCAATAGCGCGTTGTGGTCTTTGGGTAGTCGTACACCTGGTGCTGTCCACGTCCCTGAGTTCGCAGGATGAACTTTTTGTTGTGGTAATGAATTTCGTTCAAGTGCAAAAATTTGTTCTGGTCGTTTGGGACAGCGAGGACCCAAAATTTGTTGCCGGATGATATGTGGGTCCACGTACCCATACCAGATGCATCGTGATGAATATACGTATGAAAGAGGGGCTGGTGTTTGATGGCACCAACACGAGACGATTTCATGTCAATGGGGATGTTGGTGAAAAGTTTCCGTGCCTTGTCTGTGGCGATGTAGCCCTCGTCTACATGGCTATTTCGATAATAAGTAACCTTGAAATAGTATTGGTGAAATGGAGACTTGCCCAACTAGCAAGGGATGCTGTGCAGTCCCATTTGGCGAATCAGGAATAGCCTGGATCGCATTCGGATCTTTAAGATTATCGATAAAGTCCGAGATGGACAAGACGACTTGGGGTTCCGTATGGTGCTTCTCTCGGAGCAAGGAATCTGTATAATCTCATAAAGCACAGTCAGCCTTGAAAGTGCAATATAGACGTACCGTGAACTTGGAACTGTTCTGTGGGTTGGATATGAAGGGACTCTGCCATGTCGGACAGAGTCAACTGGATCTTGGGTAGGTCAGGGCAGCCCTCAACGACGGCGTACCTCCCAAATGCCATACTGGATTTGATCTGGGCACCCAGCGCTGCCAAAGACCCATAGTTGGCATAAGTATAATAGTCGACAAGTTTTGTGCCATGGGCGTCTTGAACACTTGGTACAAGCTCCTCCAGATGGGCACTCAGCTAGAGGTAGATGCATAAGCTTATAGTCCAAACAAACAGTAATGAATGGGTTACAAGTTTGAGCGCATTACACTCTGGCTTTATCGGGTCCGGGACAAAAGGCAGGCGCGTTAGATATTTGCCGTCTCCCCAGACTGCATATGGAGATCGGGGGTCGATGATCACATCGGGATCCGGGAGTATCTCGTTTACGATCAGCCCGGGTGGCCGTTGCGCGTAGACTCCAGCGGTGGGAGGTGGATACAGCGGGGGTGGCGAGGGTGGGCGAGCCTCGATCAGCTGAGAAAAGGGCTCGAAATAGTCCATGATATCTGGGTCCGGCATCCTATTTGCGATCAGCGCGGGTGGTGGCCTTTGCACAAAGATTTCAGCGGCGGGAGGTGTATGCAGTGGGGGTGGCGACGATGGGTGAGCCTCGATCGGGTGGTAATTCTCTATTCTATAGAGCATTGGATCGTCGATCAGTTCCAGAGGCACCCCCAAAGCGACATTAGTTTCGTGGGCTGGTTGCTGATCGGACCCGATCGATTGGTCTCTGTGTCTTTTTTTGGCTCTATAACAATATATTAAACGTGTAAAGTATGAATATACGCCGGACGTACTTGTATTTGCCGGCTGGGGCCCCACTCCCTTCGGAAACCTTTTCGCCACCGGTAACTTTGTTTCTAAATGAAAGGTTGAAACTTTTCCCTTGTAGTTGTGAACAGGACGTACTGTGTAAGGGTATTTGCGCGGCGAATCTTGAGAGTCGCCTTTGCCTTTGGGTTGGCGCCAGGCAACGCAAAGTTGAACTCGGCCATGGTGGTGGTATAGCGCCAAGAATGAACTTTGATCATCTGATCCGGACTTTGGTGCCGGCCCCTGACCCTCCGATTGAGCTTGCACATGTGTGCTCCATTGTATTTAGATTGAAAATGGGTGTATGAATGGCAGAGAATAATAGTCGTATCCCATACAGCATGTGTGGCTATATACAGATATACAAATTATATCCAAATTGAGAAAGAACTTCCCGATCAATATTTAAGAGGTTTAGGGTAGCCCATCGATCATACCACCCTTTTTCTTCAACCACCATGGCCAACCTCGTTGTACCGTCTGTAATCAACGATATTATATTGCGATGTGGTAATGTCGGGTGTACGGTCACCACCACTCTCCGCAAATGCACTGTATGCAAAATCGAATTTTACTGCGTAAGTTTTTTTTTTTTTTTTCAACAATCTTCGGGGTAACACATACTAAAATAACTCCGATAGGGCGTCGCATGCCAAAAGGCCGATTGGTCTATTCATCGGCTATCCTGCAAGATCCTTTCCCCCGAAGAATACAATCTGAACATCATCCATGCGTATTTCTCCAAGCACCGCGAGATCTACCGCATTTTGGGACTCACGTCTATTGGGTTCTACCGAAACTATCATCACCTCCCCGAGAACGAACGCGCCACTTTCTCCTCCGCTAATGAGAAATTCGTTCATGTTCTCTTGCGCAAGGTGGATAGCCCTCCTGGTCAGGGTCTACACAATGAGGTTGCCTACATTGGAGCGGGTTTGCAGAGAATCGACACCCTCAGGTCCCCGGAAGCACTCTTGCAGCAACTTTCTGACGCTTTCCCTTCCATCTTGTTGGGCTTCACCATCTACGACCCATTATACGACGAGATTCCTCCCGTTACTGTCTTTATGTGTTCATTCGATTGGCCATCTGCTGATGAACGTGCCATGCGTCCGGCGGAGATTGTCTGTTTGATAGGGGAAGCGGAAAGGGCCCTTCAGCAGGCTTGAGCGAGTTGTCTCTATTACGCTAGACAGTCCACAAAATTTTTGATACTTGTATTTACTTGTCTAGGTACAAATGTTGGCCCGAAATCGGGGTTCTGATCCCCGTAAATGTTCGGACATCCATTCTCCATACCTCATGAACCGGCCTGTTTGGACACAAAATAAGGGTTTTCATTTTTATCCTCTATCTACGTAGTGCGCCCCCCTTGATGTACGGCGCCTCTGGCAGTCAAGACACGTGTGGACATTCCTATCGACAGTAAGGCCGCCAAACGGCGATGAGGACAGACTGTATGGCGTCCCGGACGGCGTGGAGCCGGCAGAGGATGACGAGAGGCGGTTCGCGGCCTTGGTGCTGCTCCCTGAGCCCGCGGCGGCGAGTTGGAGGGGAGAAGACACGGCCGATGGCGAGGCGTACGCGAGGAGGCGGTGGGATAGCGCGAAGATGGGACATGGGGCCTCAGGTGGCGCGTCGGGCGAGGCCTTTCCGCTGGTGCTCGCGGTCATGCTGTTAGTGGTATTGGTATCTATTGATAGTCCTAGTGATACAGAGGTCGATTGCGCAGTGTTTGATATTGCATTTGTAATACATATTGCCGAAGGTGTGGTATGGGTTATGGGCGGTGTTGAATATGGTTCCAGCTGCGCCGCGGTTATGATATGCAAGGTATGAAATGTGGTCAAAGACAAGATGTGTGGGTTTGGAGGTGTGGTCGTGCCCTGTCGCGAATTCGTGAGTATTACTTCAGAATGGGAGAACATCATACGCACGATAACAATAAAATTCTCGTTAGCAATAAACGCAGATGCGAATCCGTGCAAAGGGCGCATCTTTGCTATTTGATGAGTACGTAGAGAGTACACCACGAAGACCGACTGAGCCTCTTGCTCCCGTTCGTCTTCGTCGGCGCTCTCCAATCTACCATACGTCAGAAATGCACATAACTTTAAGGAAAAAATACGCACAGAATGCCAAGTAAGGGTCTCTGCTCCCGCAACGCGTCCTTCTCCGCGCCTTCGTTCCACGGAAGCACGACGCGGACCTTCTGCCTGCCCGTCTCTGCGCCTCCAAGCATAAGCGCCCACTCTGCAGCGCCGATATTGAGATCGAACACCTCGCGCAGCGCGCTGAGGTCCGCACAATCCCACATCTGCAGGCCAGTGGGGTACGCGATAAGTAAAACACGTCTAAAAATCACATTCATTAATCCATCCAATGCAAGAGACACATAATCGCACGTACCGGCCGTTCAGGAAGTCCCACCGCGCCCAAAGGACCTTATGCTCCTCTCCCTGCCCCGGTACCTCTCCCGCGTGCGCTCTTCCCGGGTTCGCGCCAAGCAGCAATGACACCCGTCCCAGCAGCCGCGCCGCGTCTAATCGCCTGCGCGAGCCCCGAGCCAATGAATCGCCCCGGCGTGCTATGCTGCCTTTGGTGCCCGGGGTGCTGAGGCCCTGGTCCACGCGGGCGCGCAGGCAGCGGCGACGCCATCGCAGCAGGATGTGGCGGGGGCGGCGACGCAGGGTACCCATACCCATAATACGCGCCTTCGCCCTCGCCCACGCCTGCGCGCTCGTACTCGCGCTCGAACTCCTGGCGTTTGACGGGAGGAGGTGCACGAGGGCGGGGGCTAGCATGAGCCTGGTCCGCGGCGTATAGTGGCATGGCGACCTGCGACGCAGACGGAGCGGGGGGAACCACTGAAGTGCGCGTAGCTGATGGGGCGCGACACGCGCGGGGCGGAGGGCGCGGCGGATGGTACATACCCCCGAATCGTGCGGCTGAGCGAGTCGAACGGCGAGGAGGCCACGCCGGGCGAGGTGCTGGGGCTCGAGCTGGAGGGGTACTGGATGTGGGCGTTCCCAGGAGCTGGGGCGGGAGAACTGGAGGCGGCGGCGTCAGTCAGCTTCGTAGCTTGGACATGGGAAGGAAACTAGATATAGATGGGCTTATCCAGTGAACCCCATATTCGCCATGCGACAGCCCCTAACACGTGGATAAGACGCCAAAGGTGCCTAACCCAGCCAGGACGGACCACGAGCGCGCAGACGCCACCACATCGTCTATTCTCCAGCGCCACGAGGGGGTGCTGACGCGACGTAGCGCCCATGGGCGTACCGAAAATAGCCCATCGAATAGCGCAAAGATGAACAAAGAACAACTCACTATGTAAATGTTTGCCCCCAAGTACTACCGTCGCCCCACACCTCCACCTGCACCTCCTGTGCGCCGCCAGTGAAGCCCTGATGGTACTGCGCCAGCACGGGCAGCGGCGGCGGCGACTCTTCCAGCAGGCGCGCCTCGTGGTACGTGCTTTCTCCGCCGTCGCCGTTAACGAGCGACGATTCCACATCGTACGCGGCGCCCTCCTGGAGCGGCGAGAACGGCTGTGGGGGCGGCGTCGGCGTGTCGAAGTCGATCAGGCGAGGGCCACGTCGTTGCTCTCGTCGCCGCCGGCGCTCGGCGCGATGTTAAAGAGGCCCAGAGCGGGTGCCAATACGGGTATATACTCCACGGGCAACGGTGTCGGGAGGTGCGTGGGCGGCGAGAACGGTAGTGATGGAGAGGTGAGTCGCTGAGTAGACGGCTGGGGCTGATGCGGCTCTATTCCGCGCGCCCCATAATGCGGTACAGTCCTGCGGGCGGTCCGTCAAATGAGCGTCTTAATATCGCTGGCTGGAATTTCTTTTTTCTAAATGTGCTTGTGCTCTCGTATCTACCCAAGGGCCACATGAGATTATTACGATTGAGTACCTTGGCGATACGCATATGGATTTCCCTTGTAATATCATTCCTTTTCCCTCTTCCTTGTTATATTGAAAGGATATAGTAGATGCTGCTATATTAGGTGTTACATACACTACAAATCTCCGTAACGTTTCAAGATGATATAGTCGGTAAACAAAGTCAGGATTATACGCCTACCACTAATAATTGGCGAGCTGCAATGCGCCAACAACTTGGCATTGAACGCAACTACTTGCCCCGGTAAGACGGGGACTCTGGTCTTGAGTTGAGGGACGCAGAGATCAGCCCCTTGGAAATCACCAAAAGGGACTACGAAAGCGACGTTCTTGCAATCGTCGTTAAAGTCGATGTGGACGCGTTCGCTGGACCCTTCTTTGACGGCGACGGTGAAGAAGGTACCGCCAAAGTTTAACTCGGGACGCGACGTATATGCGTTTTTGAGTTTGCATGCAACGTGTTGATATGCACTACACAACAGAGGAATTAGCTATCATACAATGTGTTAGAGACCCTATTTACCGTTTCTGTCTGTTGTATTGGTCGGGGAAATTATCTTTGAAGAAAGTTTCGATCCGTGGCGCGACGTATTTGTTCACTGTTTTGAGGAAGGCATCGATGGCCTTTTCCGCCTCCTTTGACTGGGTAGGTGCGCGGGAGTGGGCTGTGATGATGGGCTTGGCCTGGTTAATTGACCAGGAACCTAGGTGTAGCGCCGGAGTAGCCGATCGGTTAGGGTCCGCTTTGGGGAAGGTTATACCGGCATCCAAAACCTTGTCCCAGGCATGTACGACACGCCTATTGACTTCGGGCGAGATAACATTGTCAAAACGCATCAACAAGTTGGGTGGGAGGCCTTCGGGGGTGATCTGGGTCTCCTCCAATGCATATTGAAGCCTGCCCGACTCGGGCGCACGAGGGAGGGTGGTGGGGTCAATGCCGGCAAACCGGGATTCCATGATGCCCTTTACGACATTGGCATCAGCTTTGATTCGGTAAAAGTCTAACACGGAATCTCCGCTAATCCCAATCTTGGCTAATTGTATGTTAGCCGGCTCCGTGTGTTACCAATTACGGAGTACACTCACTTGTCTTGTTTTTCCATTTCTTTTCAATCTTTGCATGAGCCTGTTTTTCCACCCATTGTTTTCCCCGCCGGTCGCTGTACGCGCGCGAACGATTCCCGCGAACCTTCTCCGTGGCAGTTTTACCAGTCCGAGACTTTACCATAATGATAAGTCTGATATATATACGGGTATCGGGGGGTGTACGCGGAGGTGTGGTGTCCGATAAGAATGATACGGGGATGAAAAGGGTCCGGGTCACGTGACGGTTACGTGGCGACCCTAAACTTGTCCGTTGACCTCTTTCTTCCCTCCCCCCATCTCCCGCTGGCACACCGCGCTGCTAGGTGGGCCGCTTTGCCCAGAAACGCCTTGTACATTTGTACACGGCGGGGCGGCGTTCTTCCTTCGCAGCACAGCGCCTCTCGGATGCAAACCGCAAGGGATGCAGGGCGCTGGGTCGTGCTATACGCTCCAGCAACGCCGCCTTCAGGCGGCGGGAGCCGGACCAGATAGCGAGGGGCTCACATGGTGACCTTGGCTCAATTGTAAGTTTTTTTCCTCTTGGATTTAGAAAATTAGTCCTGACCCCAATTCTCTTCGGGGTGTAGGGCGTGCACGCAACATCTATCTTATTCTCTATCAGTGTGTATTCTGATTTCATTCATGCCCGTGTTACATCTGATGTAGTCAGTCCGCAGATATCACTATGCAAAAGTAAGTTGTCTTTCTTGCTCCGTGTATAGGGGTATTCTCCTATCTCTTTTTTATTTTCAGTGTATTTGGCGTGTCATGTACTCATACGACGTAGGGTGAGTAGATTTCTTTATTCTACGTGAGGTAGCCGTACTGAAACTGTCTTTAGGGTCTTTATATACACGGGTGACAAAGGGGTATACCTCGTGTATCCATATACAGAGGTACATGACGATGTACCTCCGTATATGGATACACGAGTCCTATTCCCAAAATTTGTCTTTGTAGGGGGGCTTACGCAAGATGGTGCGTCTATGCGAGACACGGTAGGTACGTTATATGGTGCTCACTGTTACCTGCCATCCAGCGTACTTGTGAGCGCTCGAGCGTCGCGTGAAAGATAGGGCCTACGCTTGCACCGTACGTACTACAAATCTTGAATCTGCACGTCGCGTACTGACGTGCAAACGTTTAAAGGACAACGAGGGGCGGACGGGGGTATAGAGGCGAGGTCGCTGGAAGATGATATCCGCACGTGGTATGTACATGTATGTCCTTTATACTCGGTGCTTACTCGATGTACAGTCCAGCGTACACGTGAGCGCTCAAGCGTCATAGTGTCTACGATGCGGTAGGTACTACAATTCTTGCTTCTGCCTGTCTCGTACTTACATATGAACATTAGAGGACCACGATGGGCGGGATGGTACGTGTATTATTTTACATCCAGGAGTCGCGTACTGACACGTACACTTGTCAGGACATGGAGGAGCAGAAAGGTTTGGGTTACGGTACACCCATACAAGGCGGCCAGTCATCGCCGCTTATAATTGCCGGAATTTATGTATGTACGTTTCTTTATATCAGTCTTTAGTTTCATCTAACGTTGGCCAGGGTTTGCGCTGAGGGGTCGCATCGGAGGAGGATGCAGACATCACGGTACGTTGCATCTATGTATTTGTACGCGTAATTGGATTAATGGTAGTGCATACGCAGGGTGGAGCGCAGTATGGTATAGCACCATTCCAGGGACACCCACTGGATTACTAGCTACTCGAGGTATGTCTGTTTCCCCAGCTTCATCTAACCATATTGATTCAATATCTAGGTCAACGATTCCCTTTTGATATTGCTCCGTGTCTCTGTATACAAAAGTACATGACGATGTACTTTTGTATACAGAAACACGGACTTGTCCCTCCGGTCTGTTTCAATTTCTTGTGTACGTCTTTTTGTTGGTATCTACGTTCTGGTTTGTAAAGCTAACGTAAAGGGTAGTCGAGCGAGTAGGGACTGGGCTAGCATATGGTAAACGCAAAAGGCGCAGCGCGTCTTGTAAGTTTGTATCCTCGGACACCGACTTTGTCATTAATCATATTGTTAGTGTCGGTGGGTTCGTGGCGGCGGTGTCAGATGGATGCTCTCACAGTGGGTTGGCAAGGTGGGTTCTTTTCGCGCTAGTTTTACAGGTGTAACTGAACTTTGAAACGTACAGCCGGAGTGGGGTTAGGTATGGCAGGTCCGTGTAAACGGATATGGTAGTACATACGTGTCCCCGTATATAGAAGTACATGACGATGTACTTTTATATACAGGGACACACGGCATGTGATGTCTCTGTTATTCATTTGTGAATGCCCTCGTATTGGCTAGACGTACCTGAGGGGCACATGCTCATTTGATTCACCACTGACGGCGCCTCAATGTCGTACTCACGATACCATCCAGCGCCATACGGTGCAAAAGCGCCTTGTCGCGCCGGTCGCGAATGCAGATGTGGGAGTTGCTGCTGGTCGCTGTCGGCGTCCAAACGTTGGGGCAGGCGCGCCGCACAGTCGACATGAGGCCGCTCCGTCTTCTGCAAGGCGCTCACCGTGTTGTGATTGTCAGAAAACGCGAGAATGCGGCCGAAGAAGTCAGTGTTCACCGCATGCAAGTGAAGAGGATGCGCCTGGACAGCTGTATACCCTTTACATGAGACGTTGGCTTCCGTTTCATTGGCACTGGACGCTCTACATGAATTATAGCAAATATTTTCCCTTGAATTCAAGTTGTTATGGCTGCAGAGAGACATGACCTCACCGAATCACAGAAACGTAAGGACGGACATGCAATTGTCCATCTCACTCCGGTCGCTGAGCGTCTGGTCAATAATCATCTTTATATCGTGTATGTATGTACATGGCTACGCGTAAAGGGGAAGAATGGGCCTGTATCCCTCCTTTTTTCCCCCGACCCGTTCCATACAGTGGCCGCGCGCGGCTGTGTAGCCCATCGCACAGCCAGTGATGAGTGACACGCTACGTAGACCGCCCAAACGCATGCTGCCAGCGCAAATAGTCTTGGTATTCTTCCGAATGTGAGCCACAGCGCCGTCAAAACGATACGCAGTGCACCCGCGTTTGGCTCAAGTGACGGCGCCGCCCATCCCCGCAGTTTGACGGTGTTGCGTCGGCGGCAGCCCTGTGAAGGTGTGTGATGAGTGTGTTATGTCGGAGGGGTGTAGACAGCACGCTCACCGGGCTCCTGGGCGAGTTCATGAGCTCCCAGTGCATCCCAGACGGCCTTTGAAATGTTTGTTAAAGCGCCTCGGGAGAATGTTGTCACGACCGTACCGAGCAGCGGTCGCTGTTGATGCGTCCAGCCTGTTCCCCGTCCATCCCCTGCGCCGCGCCGTTGGGTTTGAACATGGCAAGCTGTGGTTCCACGTAAGTATTATGAGAGGCAAAAAAGGAAGAAAAAAAACGCACCATCATGCGCCCTGTCGCTGAAGGTCTTCGTCGCGGTCGAGTAGAGCTACGGTACTGCTGTACGCCTACGATCCGGCATGCCGCTGACTTGGAGCGCCCGTCTGAGGAACACGGAACGCTGGATGCGAGACGAAGAAGTGGGCGCAGGTGTCGAGTCACCGCCGTGCGTCGGCCGACATACGTTGCCAAGGCGGTTATGTTGGGCATTGTTCAACGAGCGTGCATCCCGACAGAATGTAAGTACACATACAGTTTTCGATAGAACGGCAGTACTTACCGGAGCAGTTCGGCGGAGGGGTTGGAGCACCAGATGCAAAGGGGGTGGCGTCCGAGGAACGGCAGGATGGAGTGGATGGATGGCGGGGGGTAACAAGAGAAACATCGACCTCTGCAGGCAGTGAGGGAGGCAACGACGGGGCGCACGGGTTAGGGTTCCCCATCACACGTGATCAGGCGCGTCTGAATTTTGTCAGTTCCTCTGGACATCGACATCTTTGCATGTACTTGGATGTGCAGAATGGGATGGACGTACGAGGTCTGCAAAGGTGCGTATATTACCCTCATATTAAACATTCCCAACAACATTAAATCATATATTTGTTGCAGCTACCCGACCCCCGGCGCGATTCAGCGGTGATGCACACGACAGGATGGGCACAAAAACTTGCCGTGAGTCCGCCTTTCCGTGAGCATCTCAATATAGCTGAACATACATTTTTGCATGTCCAGAACAGCGCACCGGTGCTCTCGTCGTGCTTGCGATGCCGTCCAGCGGCCTATCCCCAAAGGCAAAGACATCAGCGGCGAGCATGGGCTCGATGTACCGCCTGCGCTGTGCGAAGCAGCGATCTCTCATCCGCCGCAGGCTGTGTCGCCCACAGGATCCGCGAGGCGCCGAGAGCCTGGCTATCGTCAGCTCTGCGGCTATGCGAATGAGGGGCGCTTACGGTGTGGGTTCGGGTTAGGCGAGCGGGCATACGGAACATTGTCGCGCTGGCGGGGAATGCAGATGCGTTCGTCGGTGCTAACGTCGCAGCTGGTACGCCGCACGATCAAAATGACACCATGCCGTCTTTTGCAGGGGGGGGGTGAGTGATCTGCGACGTGGCGCGGTAATGCGAGGTGCTCACCGTGCTGTTGTTTTCAGAACTGCAGTGTGGCTACATTGGGAGGGCGGGTGCACGCTGTACCAGCGCATGTACCACTCCCAGATGGCATGATGCGTACGTACATCCTATTTTGATTTTTTCGGGTGCCTAACCTCCTCTGTTTTCGGGTGCTCACACAGCTCTCTCCACGCGTCCCATGTGCCACATCTCTTCATGGGATGCACCCGTCCTGTCATCCGTCGTCCATCCCCCGACATCTGCCCACATAGCTCGTCCTGTATCCCATCTACGCCGCCGGGGCCTCTCTGGCGCATTTGAACCGAGTCCTGGGAGCCTCGTGCGGAGACACATCGGTGTGCCGCCGGCGATAGGAACGTGGATCTATGGCATGCAAGGACGATGGGCGACCGCTCTCCACTTACCGGACAGCGCTTGAACAGTCCACCCCAGACAAAGTTCGCTGCGGATGCAGCATCAACCCGCAAAACTTGGAGGGCGCCACAATCAATCTTCTCTCGCGGACGTACCTGGCTGCCGCTGCCGCATGTTCCGCTCGAATAGAGCATTGGCGCATGTTCGACCCACTCGATTTACCACCGACAACGCCTCGAAGGCCATGTTCCTCCAAGCAGGTAGCGCGCGCAGATCACTCGCGGGCGGCGGACGTTTCTTTCACAAATCTATAGGTATGCGGTCAGCGTTTCGTCGAGCATTACAATATGGACTGAGCGCACATTTCCATGTCTAGAACAGTGCGGCGCCGCCCTCGCTGTACCCACGATGTCGTCCAGTGCCCTAGCTCCAAGAGCGTACCTTTCTGGGTCGAGCGGCGCTTACGGTGTGGATTCGTGCGTAGTGTACGCGAGCATACGGCGCGTCGTCGGAGTAGCGGCGAATGCAGATGGACGAGTCGCTGTCGATGTGCTCAAGCAGGCGGCAGGCGCTGCTCACCGCTAGGGTTAGGGTTAGCTCAAACGTCTGGTATACCTTACAGTCAACATGTCGCTGCGTCATCTTCTGCAATGCGTTTGAGGTGAGTGGTCTGCAATGTGCCGCAATAGTACGACGTGCTCACTGTGCTGTCGTTTTCAAAAGTGCGCAGTGGTGCGACAATGGGCGGCAACGACGACGCTGTGCTCGTCGGCGGTCAGTGTCTAATCACTTTCATTGTGTACCGCCGCATCCAGCGCCCCGCCGAGTGCGCCCAGCATGTCCTGCGTAACAGAAATGGCGTTGGGCCGCAGGTGAGTGATCAGCGGTCCGTTGCGCGAATAGAACATGGGCTCACCTCGGAGTAATGCATCCACATCGGGCGTTGGCTACGACAAAGAGTAGATGGCGTGTTGAGGCACCGACGCCCCCTTTATACCTCGTAGATTACACCATGGCTGATGCGGGAGAACGGAGGGGTGATGCGAATTAGCAGGATCATAAATCCTACAAACCTCCGAGTTACTTGTAGTTCAAGCTAGTATACATCTACACAAACACACTCCAAATTTTAAACACAATGAATTCGCTTTCAGAAAGTACACGATTTACAGGCCATTTTTTTTTTTATCTAGTACGAATGTTCAAAGCGTTTGGCACGGATCTACTCAATATCATCAGAATATTACAGCAGGTTTAACAGGCGAAATATCCTTACAATGATTCATGCAATCCTACCGTCCTCTTGAAGGGCCCTTTCAGCGTCAGCTATCCTGGGTTAGGGTTTAGGGTTAGGGTTAGGGTTAGGGTTAGGGTTAGGGTTAGGGTTAGGGTTAGGGTTAGGGTTAGGGTTAGGGTTAGGGTTAGGGTTAGGGTTAGG